>PVIA01005859.1:0-75798 GCA_004024845.1 Tonatia bakeri
GGGGGTACCAGGTGGAACAGGGCAAAGGGGAAAAAATTGGGACAACTGTAATAGCATAAGCAATGAAATATATTTTTTAAAAAAGAAAGTTTCTACATCCCAGTCTAGTGGGGGAGGCCAGTGTGGAAGAAATGGGCCCTGCCTTCGTGTTATGCAGGCATCCACACAGAGTTGTGGATGAAGGGCTGAGGGGTGGGCCACAAAGCTCATTTGGTTTTTTCCACAAAATGGCTCTAGTAGCACTTAGCTGTCTTTAAGTGTGTTTGAAACAATTTTGTCAGATTGCATTGTCACAGCTGTCATATCAGCATGCAATAATAAAAAAATTATCGAAATTGGTGAATTTCTGTGCAGCCATTTTAATGCCAAAGATGAAAGAAAATATACAACATTTTCTGCATATTATGCTTTATTATTTCAAGAAAGGTAAAAACACAACTGAAATGCAAAAAAAGATGTGTGCAGTGTAGGGAGAAGGGACGGTGACTGACCGAAGGTGTCGAAAGTGATTTGCGAAGTTTCGTGCTGGAGATTTCTCGCGGGACGATGCTCCGCTATCGGGTAGACCAGTGGAAGTTGATAGCGATCAAACCGAGACATGCATTGAGAATGATCAATTAATTGAGACATGAATTGAGAATATACCATGCAGGAGAGGGCCAACATGCTCAAAATATTCAAATCAATAAAGTTATTGATGACAGTGAAAAATCTGTCCTTTATTTTATGGATAAACTAAACAGACTTTTTGACCAACCCAATACTAAGGAGGGAACATTTGAAGTGGGCCCTGGAGGATGCCTAGGAGTTCACTAGACAGAGAAGGGAGAGAAGGGCAATCACTCCAGGCAGCGGCTAAGGCCTGAACAAAGGTCTGGGGGAACAGGAGTTGATGACGTGTATGAATAAAACCCAGAGCTTACGGATGAGAATGATGAGGATGGGCAAGGATGTCAGGAGGGGCCAGGTCACCAGACAGCTGGGTTAATAAACTAGAGGAAGGGGTTTGACTTTGACTTTATCGACAGCTAGGAGCCTGATTCCGAGCAAGGCAGTTCCACGGGCTGAGCTGCAGTTTTGAGGACTCAGGGGTGATGCTCCGTGGGGTCCCGAGGAACTGAGATAGTGCAGGAGAGGAAAGTGAGGCCTGGCGACAGTTAGGCTAGGGAGGCAGAGAGTAGCTGGAGTGGCCAGGGAAAAAGGGAGGCACAGACACAAGGGCCATGCTGGCTCTGGCATGGGTACAGTCTCCCGAGATCCATGAAGCAGCCAGATTAGGAAACTGAGGCCCTGGATGGCTGCCCGAGATTCCTAGGCAGCCCAATGGTTGGGTTCAGATACCTGGAGGCCTCCAGGAGAGTCCCAAGTTCTTGGTTGTGCTTCCCCTTCAGACAGCACTCAGAGCCATTGCCAAGGTGGCAGCAGACATTTCTGAGCCAACCAGCAGCCCCCAGCCTCCCCCTTCCCCCAGCTCTGATGGGGGGCGGAGGGGGACAGGCTCGTTTCTGTGTCTCTGTCAGTGAAGTTCCATTATCCTCTGAGGCCGGGTGACCCCCTGCCGCCGCCCCACAGTGCACTGGGAAGAAAAGCTCCTCTCTGACAAGAAAGCCCCATTCCCGGCCGGGCCTGGGGTCTGGGCAGCGCCTTTATCCAAAGTGACCCTGCCACAGCATCAGCGGCACAAACATGTCGGGCTGCAGAGGCTGCCCCCACCCTCAAAGGGCCTTGTGCTGAAGCGGCGAAGGGGCCTCCTCCTGGGGCCTCTGGGAACCAGACTGCAGCCTGCAGGCCCCATTGATGCTCCCAGGCCCCTTCCCACCACCCCCCGAGGAATCACGCTCTGGCCTGCACAGTGACCAAGGAGGGTTTGTAAGGGAGGGGGACAGCTAAACGGAGCCCCTGCTCAGGCACTGGGAAAAGGGGGCCCAAAGAACTCTTTGTCCGGCCTCCAGAATTATTTGGGAGGAAAAATGGAAGGGTGGAGGCGTTTGTGCCCCTGGGCCCAGCTCCCGGGCCTCATTCCCCATGCCAGCCAAGCAAGAGGGGCCTCCTGGTCCCCAGCCTTCCCCTAGACCTGCCTGCTCGCTCCTCACCTGGTCCCCCTCCACACACAGTCACGTCTCAGAGGAAAGAAAGGCCTAACCCTGACTGGCCTCCTGTAGACGCCTGTCTGCACACACTTTTGGAGGCTAGGCAATGTGCTTCCTTCCGCCCCCCGCTGACAGCAACAACGATAGCCAACTGTCATCATCTATCTTTACTGCGTACTGCCTCTGTGCCAGGTGTGGTGCCAGGTGCCTCTTTGTATGATAGACTGTTGTCATTTTACTGACGGAGAACTGAGGCTCAGAGAGGGAAGGCGGCCTACCTGAGGCCACAGAGCACAGAAGTGGCTGAAGCAGGATTTGAACTCAGGTCCATTGGACTTCACAACCCATGCTCTGGACCCCCACACAAGACTCCTGAGGCTACTAACGAGGGACGAACAAGCAGAGGCTAGCTCCAGGCCTTGTGCTAAAGCTGTGAGGGGCCTCCTCCTGGGGCCTATTGGAACCAGACTACGTGCGGCCTGTGCATCCCACTGACGCCCCCAGACCAAAGCCCAGCTCCGGGTCTGTCAACCCTCCAGTCCCAGCAGCAGACTCATTTCCAAAGAGCTCTGAGTGTCCTCCTAGGGTGGAAGGATTATGAGGGTATCCTAGGGTGGAAGACAATTTCGGGGAAGGTAACCTCCCATAATTTAAGCCAAACAGACCAGCTTAAATGGTAGATTTTCTAGTCATACAGAACTTTCTAGGCAAATTCCTTGGAGAGAGGGGCTCTCTTCAAGGCCCTGAAATCAGACCCCTGGGAAGCGGAAAAAGGGCCGCTGTGCTGAGGGGCCCTGGGGGCCAGGTGAGCCCGGTCCTCAGCGCTTTCCCTGCTCAGGCCCTGCGGGGAGGAAATCGGCATGGGTCTCCACTTCCACAGGCAGGAACTAACGATGCCCTTGGAACTTGCTCAGAGCCTCTGGTTCTCCAGGACCACCTCTGAGGATGCTGCCACACTGTGCATCCTCCCCAGGACAGGGGCCAAAGAGCACAGCCTTCAGAGTCGGGCAGAGCTGGTTCGAATCCCTGCTATGCGAGCTTGGTGAGTGCTCGCCTCTCGGAGCCTCGCTACTATGGGGATTAAATGCAATAAGGTACATAAAGCATCAAACACCCCGCTTGCCACAAAGTAAGTGCTCAATGAAATGATGCTAGTATCAGCAGCAGCAGCACTGCAGAGTGGGAAAACACAAGCGTTTAATTTGTGAGTCCCCTGAAATTGTATACAAAAGCACACGTGCCCGTGTCTCCTTTTTGTGGGAGGCGAGGAGTTCGTAGCATTGGTCAGCTTCTCATGACTCAGAAGGACCACAGCCACAGCCGAAGGATAGTGACATTCCTGTAGCACTCTTTGGGGGAGTACACATCTCCAAGCTTCAGGTTCCCCATCTGAAGACTGGAGACCCTGGCTCTGCTGGTCTCACAAGGGTGTTTCAAGGCCCATTTGAGACTGTGGGGGTGAAAGGACCCCGTACACTGTCCAGAAGTGTGCGAGGGGAGGGTTACTTTATCCTGAAGAGCCAGCAGGGCCAGCTGCCTACAGGTGGGGCTCTAGAGCCCCCCCCACAGAGGGCCTGGAGGGGACACCAGCCCTCCACCGCACCCCAAGTGGGTCTCCTATGGGGGCCCTCCCCGACTCAGGAGCTCCAATGAGGGCAGCTTCTTGCCTGCACTTTTGTTTTTGGAAGCTAGGAGGCCAAACGTTGGAGTCCTGATTCAACTCCTGGCTCTGTCCCCACCAACTCTAGCCAGCCTGACGTCAGAGCTATGAGCATGGGCTTTGGAGTTAAAAGATCATGGGTTCAAACCCCAGCTCTGGCATTTACAGTGTGCGGCCTTGGTCAAATTCCTGAACCTCTGGGGTTCAGTTTTTTTTTAAATTTTCTAAAACAAAGATAATAGTCCTGCTCACAATGGTAGATTTGACAAGGCAATATAACCAGAGCAAGGCTGCAGTACATGCCAATTACTATTAATGTGAACCCACTTTGTAAAGTCCACGTTGTACGAATAATTTTTGTCATTCTATATCACTCGTCGCTCTGTAACCTTGCACAAGTCCTTTGTCCTCTTTGGGTCATGCTCTCCCATCTGAAGGGGTGAACTGGAAAGGAGAAGGAAACACACAGAGAATTTGGAGAGTCCTGGGTTTGAATCTAAGAAAAAGAAAGCCTGGGGACATCCTTTCACCTCTGGGAGCCTCAGTTTCCTCGTCTGTATGATGGGCCTCATTCTTCATCTGTATTCGACAGACACTGAGTTTGAACCTGTAATGTGCTAGGTCCTGGGCCCAATGCTGCTGGTAAAAAAGGGGGAGGCGGTGTGGCCCTCCCTCCAGGGTGAACCACAGTGACCCAGCTCCCCCACACCTGCAGAAACGCAGGGAGGGCCCCGTCCAGTGCTGTGAACGCGCCCTATGTCCTGCAGGGAGCTGCAGGGTCAGCTGTTGCTAAAGGCCCCCAAAGGACCTCCAACTGCAAGTCAGAAAGCAAAGGGGGAATCCCTAAATATTTACCTGCTTTGCAAAATAAAAATAAAAAAATTTAAAAATCCAAAAAACCAACCCCTTCTATACACAACTCTCTAGCAGAAGCACAAAAGGCAGCTTTAAAATCTAGTCGTGTGTGTGTGTGTGTGTGTGTGTGTGTGTGTGTGTTGGGGGTGTTGAATGAAATGAGGTCATATGAAAATGGACTATTTTTGTTTCAACACAGTATTTAAAAACATAATCTTAATTATATGAATGGGGGGAAAGATTGTCTCAAAAATTAAAGAGAACTGCTAGAGCCACCCTCCGTTCCCCTTCCTCCAAGCCCAGCCCCGAATCCCCCTGCCTCCCACCTCCAGGCATCTGCCCACCGCCCTCTTCACACCCCCTCACCTTTCCCAGGCCCCTGCAGCGCTTAGCTCCTATCCTCGGGAGGCAGCTGGCCCACACATCTGGACAGCAGGGAGCCAGGATTCGCTGAACCCCACCCTCTGAGCCCTTTCCAAATGGGTTCTTATTTCATCCCTACAGCAACCCTGAGAGGCAGGGCTTCTTATCATCCCCTCTGCAGGAATAGGGAAGGGAGTTCATCACCCTAGGGCCCAGAGAGGCTGTGTCCCCAGTCTGAGGTCACACAGCCTAAAAAATGATCTATTGGATGAGGAAGCAGAGTCCTTTCCTCTAGAGGGCGCTGCCTCCTGGGGCCACTGCTGCTGGGCTGTGCATGAGATCCAATGGAGGGACCTAGGACGGCTTGAACCAAGGATCAGGCAAATTCTGATTCGGCGTGATGGGAGCAAAGGGTGGACACAGGCCTTCCCAGGTTGGCTTCTGTGCCCGCTTTCTACACCATGTTGCTGACCATTTGTTAAGCACTTACTATGTGTCACAGCTTAACAAGGTGGGGATTATTATTATCCCCATTTTACCGATAAGGAAACTGGGACTCCAAGAGGTGAAGCAGCTTGCCCATGGTCCCACTTGGGAAGATCTGGCACCAGGACTTGAACCCATCTGGTGTGGGTGCGAAGCCCCTCAGTCAGCTGCCTCACACTGTGGCCCTGGCCCTGCTTTATTGAATCATTGTGAGCCCCACATCTGTCTTTTGTTTAACCCGGTCTTCCTACTGAGACTCTGACAAAAAGGCTCAGTCCTCTCCATACTTGTCTAAATAACCCAGCATACAGCTGGTGCTTAATAGATGCAGGTTCAAAGACACTGGCCATGAGGTTGTGCAGATGAGGGCAGAAGTCTCATCCTCTCATTCTGCAGACAGATGACCCCTGGCCCACAGAGCGAAAGATGCTTGTTCAAAGCCACCCAGCAAGTTCCGGCCAAGTGGGACCTGGACCCACAGCAGGCTCGCCCCTGCTCCTCTGCCCTCCGGGCCCCAGGATGCTCCAGCACACGCTGACGTCACCAGCACAGCTGCCAGGAGATCAGGTTATTAATGAATTATTAATTTATGTTAGAAACAAAAAGATAGATGCTTCCACATCCCAAACCCCAGCAGAGCCTCCTGGGGTGGGAGGAGGGGTGAAGGGCCAGGAAACACAGGGTGCTCCCCCCCTAACCAAATGAAGGAGATCAGGGCACAAGACCAGGGCCACCCATCAATGGGTCCGCCCCCCAACATCCCTCCCTCCCACCCTATCCCCTCGCTGCCACCCCAGTCCCACTACCACCCTCTCCCACCTGGACTCAGCAGGCATTCTTTCCTGTCCCTTGCTTGCCTGTGTCCCCAGAGTTGTCAGAATGGCACTTTCTAAACATAACTCAGATCCTGTCGCCTCCTGGAAACCCTCCACCACTCAAGGTAGAAAGCTCAAGGTAGAAACCAAGTCCTGACCACAGTCCCCTCCCCTCTGAGGTCATTTCCCCCTCTCTCCTCGCTCTCTGCCCCACTGGCCTCAGGGCCTTTGCCTGGAACACTCTCGCTCAGGGCTCCCTCTCTTGCTTCAGTCAGGCCTCTGTTCAAAGGTCCCCTGTGCTGAAATGACGGTCCTGGTCAGCCCTGACCGCTCGCCTCCAGCTGGCCCCCCAGCCCCTCTTTCTCTGTTCTAGTTTGCTTCTTGGCACGAGGACCACCTAACCAGTGCACTAGATAGTGTCTTCAGTCTTGCCCACTAGAAGGAAAGCTCCACGGAGCAGGACAGTCCACACTGCCCACGGTAGTTTGTCCACAGTCGCATCAGTACGAGGCTTGGATATCGAGGCACTGGGATGCAGACCCCCAGAGGACAGGACCCCCCTCCCTGCACCACCCATGTGAGTGACAGAGAAAAGTAGGAGAAGGGTCAGCAGACTTGGTGTCCACTGGGTCTGAGTGTACATCTGTCTACCCTTAGCCACTATGTGGCCCCACCAAGCCACTTCCTCTGAATGTGACAGTGTCAGAGTCCTCACCAGTCTACCTAGAGGAGCAAGCCCCGGGAGCTGCGTGCACCGTCTAATGTGTGAGCTCCCAAAGGCAAGGCCTGTGATGCCTGACTCACTTTGGATCCCCCACCCCCACCCTGGGGCCTGGCCCGGTGCCAAGCCCCTGCAGACTTCAATACTAGTCTGTTCAATTAAAGGGAAATGACGGATGTCACAGCACTCTGCCAACTGTCACAAAAAAGAACAAACAGAAGCATATCTTCCTTTTGCTTATCCCAAGAGCCGTTCACTCAGTCAGTCATTTATTCTTCCAACCGATACATATTTACTGAGCACCTACTATGGGCTAGGCCCAGGGAACCTAGTGATGGAGCAATTCAATCATGGCCCCTGCTCTTGCGAAGTTTATTCACAAGAGAAAGAGAAGTTTATTCACAAGGGAGGAGAGAGAGAAATAATCAAGGAAACACTAATTATTTTCAAATTATAACTTCGACAAATGTTGCAAAAGACAGGCCTATGGAGCTCTCGGCAGCTCAGGGAAAACATCCCTGAAGAATTGAAGAACGGGTGAGAGGTAGCTGGGGGGTGAGTGAGGAGGGGCCGGCCTGTGCAAAGTCCCTGTGGTGGGTGGAAGCCCAGGGAGCATAAGGGACTGAAAGGCCATGGTGGCGGAGCTGCTGGGCCCAGTGAACGATGGGGATGAGCCGCAGCAGGGGCTGCAGCCAGACCGAGCAGGGCTTTAGGGCCGCAGGAAGGGCGGGTCTTTATCCAGAAAGCAATAGGAAATCATGGAAACGATTTAGAAAAACAACATGATCACATTCAAAATCCAATCCCAGATCAAGTTCTCCTAATATAGGATTGCGTGTCTCTGTGGTCCCAGTGTGGCCAGGGTTGGGGCCTATTGGGCTCAAATCTCCCAGTTTGGCGATTTCAAGGCAAAAGTCCCTCTCCTCCCAGCATCTCATGCCCAGTGGGATCACCAACCGCTCTGAGAACTCGGCATCTCCCGAGGTCCAGGTGCCCGCTGACTGAGGTCTACTCTCCGGCCAAGGTCTGCTCCATGGCACACTTGCCACAGAGAATGACGATCTGCCCAGAAATTCAGGGAACTCAGTGTGGCTCCCCTTGTGATCCTAACTGGGAGGCATTACCCCGAGTGAGCAGATTATCGGGATGTGTGATTTCTGGAATAAACACAGCTGTGTTTGTTTCTCCACGCAGCGCTCCAGACAGAGCAGCAGCCCGGCCCGCCGCGTGCAGCTGGAGCCTCGCACCTTGGGACCCGCGCCATCAGGGTGCGGAGAAAACACCCCTCCCAATAGCCGCTGGGTGCTGCCATCCGGGCAGATCTGTCTGGAAGCCAACTTGGGGCCCCTCGGGAAGCTGGCAGGGAGACCACGGAGGTGCAGGTGTTGCAGTCCCAGGAGGGGAAGCGAGTGCCCAGAAACCCCAGGCCTCTTCCCTGTGGAACCGGGTTGGTCACAGCTGGCAGGACAATGTACAGTTGTCAGCCGTGGGAAGTCCGTGTGCCAGCCAGGACACCGAGGAGGTCAGAGGCCAGCCCTGGAGGTTTCCAGAGGGAAAACTAGGGTGCAGGGAATGAACAGAGCAGGGCAGCCAACAGGGTCACACAGAACCAGGTTCCACTCCCAGCTCCACTGCCCAGGAACCCTTTGATCATGGGCATGTCACATGTCACCTCTCTGAGCCTCAGTTGCTTCATCTGTAAAGTGGGGACAATCCTGTCTATTCCACAGGGCTGTTCTGATGATTGAGCAGGATTTTACAGGTAAAGGGCTTCGTGCAGTGCCTGGCATGTTGTAAGAAGGCTACTTCAATGTGGGCTACTCCTCATCCATCCATTCATTCACTCCCTGATCACCAAGCACCTGCTACATCCCAGGCACCACGCTGGACGCTTGTAAACAACTCCCTTTACAAAGCATCCATTCTTACAGGGAGAAAAACAGGGACTAGATGTTTTCATTTTTATCATTATTATTCCCGTTTTACAGAAGGGCAAACTGAACTTCAGAATGGTTAAGTCATTTTTTAAATGCCCATTGCTTATTTTTATCCCACCTCCTTCTCAAAAGGGCTAGAGGCAGAAGTTAAGCCCTTCACCCAAGTCTCTAAAGCTAGAGAAGGGAGCCATTGAGTTTTAAAGATTTTTATCTCCCGAGGAGGGGCGGGGGGGGGGGGGGTTAGTAGTCATGAACCTAGCCCCAGGCCTGCAACTGGTTTTGTGTGACCTCAAGCCCTGGCTGTCCCTTTCTGGGCCTCTGTTTCTCCACATTTCCGGCTCTGGTATTTTCATGTTCAAGGGTGACCCTGGCGTGCTGCTTGGGCTGTTCAGGCTCTGTGGGGGAGCTGAGCCCCAGCAGGGCGCCCACAACCTCTCCCTGGCACCAAGGGGCAGGGTGGGACAGGATCCCAAAGAGCTCTCTGGGAGCTGGAGGGCTTCAGGCAGGGGAGAAGGGGTCCAGGCAGTTGCCCCCCCCTGACGTGCTGGCGGTGCCATGGTCCCCACCACTCTGACCCACACTCCCAGTACAGTTGCTACATCCAGGTCCCTCCTGCAGCCAGAGTAGCTAGCTAGATAGGACCAGCTTGTATCCTGGGTCTGGCTGAATCAAGGCCAGGCTCATGCAGCCTACCCAACCTCCAGCTGCCTCTCTCTCTTCTCAACACTCCCCCGATGCCCATCCATGGCCATCTTCCTAAACCCTTCCTTGCTTTTGGCTTCTTTCAGTGGCTCCTGACTACTTCCAGCACCCAGTCCAGACACTGGAGCTTGCCACTCAAAGCCTCTCTCTCCCAGCCCCAGCCTCCTCTGCCAGCCTCCTCTCCCATTTCCCTCTTTCATTCACTGTGGCTCCTACAAGCCCACCCCTTCCCAGCATCCACGCCCTCGCTCAGGCTGCTCCCTCTGCTAAGAGGGCCCTTCATTCCGTCCACTGTGCGCCAAAGACCCTCCTGGCCAGTATGTCTTCCGCACCAGCCCTTTGCCCGCAGCAGATTCCATCTTATACACGAGTTGTGTATTCATCATGTCACCAAACATTTCTGAGCCTGCTGTTTTTGAAAATCTACCAAACAAGTGTTAATAACTATGATGCAGGGTTGTTGAGGGGAATAAACGAGGACACGTTAGAAAAGCAGCTAGCACGGTGCCCAGCACTCCATAGGAACTCGGTGGTGCAGGGCTGCTGTGGTGATGTTGATGATGTTGATGATGATAGAAGAGGAAGAAAAGGAAGAGAAAAGGAGGAGAAGAGAACAAAGAGCTGGAGGAGGAGGAAGAGGGGAGAGAACTTGCCCGTCCCTCTGCTGGTACATAATGTTGTCACATCCGAATGTCAGTTCTGTTGGACTCCTCTCTGTGTCCCGCAGCATCCTGGATGCTTTCATAAACTATGATCAGGTGGTTGGATGGATGGATGGGAGGAGGAGAGTGGGATCATGGGAAGGAAGGAAGGATGTATGGGAAAATGAATGGAAACAGATACGTCTGGAGGAGACTGAGCGTGCTCTCCCGGAAGCCTAGCGGCACAGCAGCCCACTGGCAGCTGAGGCTTCTGGGACCAGATGCCAAATCTGTTTCCCTTGGCTCCAAGCTCCCGTGTTTGGCCAGCATCAGCCGGCTCTCAAGGTTGAATGAGTGGAGGCTCAGGGCAGCCGATGCCCGGGGGAGTTTCAGCTCTTCCCCCACCTGTCACCCGCCTCCAAGAGCACCAGCCCCTGACAGCAGGAGCGTATCTCCCCAAGTGTAAGCCAAGTCGATGGAAAATAGGATTTACTTTACAGAAATTCACTTTGGGGCCAACTTCTCCAGAACGCCCCCGTGCAGAATCTTTGGCAAATCCATAGTCAATGGCTCAGAAAGTTTCTCCAAATCTGGGGGGTATGCTGCTTGCTAACCCTTTCTAGGTCTAGAAACTGGAGAAACAGGAAATAACCACAGTCCAGGCAATGAAGGGAATCTGAGGGAGAGAAATGCATTCGGATTTTTGGTGTCCGTTTATTCTTCCATCCATTTATCCACCCAACTGCCTAAAACATGCAACCGTCTTGCCCTCAGTCATCCATCCGTCCACCCAGCCACCCAATCGATGCAGGCTCCACGAAGCCATTCTATCCATCTATCCATCTGCCCGTCCACCCACCCACTCATCAGTCCGACCAGCAATCTCTCAAACCACCCAAGTACTCAGCTGCCACCCACCTATCTAACAGCATCACCCAGCACGGTTGTGGGGAAACCAGACATGTTGACACAGTGCACGGCAGGGTCTAACCCGGGAAATATAAAACAAATAAATACAAGGTGTCACCAAGAACACTGAGGCCCCCAAGGACAGAAGGTTCGACACTGCACACACAAGGGGCAGGACCGGAGACGGAGGCCAGGGCAGGATTCAAACCGGAGGGGATGCTCAGGCTTAGTCTCAGTAAGTGGCAGCAGGAACCAGCCAGAGACAGAAAGGGAGAAGGGCATGCAGGCAAGGGGCAACAGAAAATGGCACGATGGGCTCTAGAAATCCAGTGACCCCTGGGTTAACTGAGGACCCTGGGTTAGTTTCCAGTTTTTACACGTCCACCGGCCTCCAGAGTTGCCCCCTGATTTACAGAGGAAAAGGGCCATGTCCAGGTGCAGCTGGGGGTGGAGGTGCTGTCTGCCGCCCTGGTGGCTACAATCCAGGTAAACCTGGAGGGGCGAGAAGCAGGTCCCCCACGTTTTGGAGGAGACCTTTGCTGTCGAGCAGACACACGTGGAAGTCCCAAGCTCACACTTTGCTGCAAGTTACTTAGCCTCTCGGTCTTTCTTCCCTCTTCTGAAAATGAAGATGCCATTAACAGTCCCCTCCTCGGCCACAGCGAGGATTGGATGAGATAACAGGGGGAGTGCCTGGTGGGCTGTGGGCACTACCTGCTATTCTTCCTAATGGCTGCCAATATTCAAGTCCTACTGTGTGCCAGACAGAATGGTGTGAAATAGTGCTCAGGAAAGTGGGCCTCAGACACACATGGATCTCAGTAAACATTAATTCTTTGTCCGTGTCTATAACCTATGTTCAAATGGTTTAGAAAAATATATGTGTATACATACACATACACACGTACACCATACAAAGAGAGAACAAATGAGGCAAAAATGTTCCTAATGGTTGAATCTGGGTGAAGGACATGTGGGTGTTTATCTTACCATGCTTGCAACTTTCTGTATGTTTGAAGTATTTTTTTTAAAAGAACGAAAAGAAAAGACATCAGCTCTTTGTGGACCTGTCTTGAAGCTAGGCTGCCTGAGTTTGGATCCAGCTCCACCATTACTGGCTGAACGATTGTGGGCAAATTATTTCACTTCTCTAAGCCTTAATTTTTTAATCTAGAGGAAACAGGTAAGTTACCCCTACTCGGAGTTCCCGGTCTCCAGCAAGCCCTCAATAAATGCTGGTTGCTGCTGTTGTCACTACTACTATTACGATTCTCACAGAAAAGCTAAGAGCACAGGAGAGGTTCGGTCCACACCGGCTTTGCATACATTATCTCTTTTAATTCCCCAGACAACAAACCAGGTAACATAGTCCTCACTTTACAGATGAGGAACCAGGGCTCAGGAGGGTAAAATGACTTACCCACGGCAGCACAGCTAGCCAGTGGAGAAGTCGGGGTTTTAAGAGTTTGTCCATCTCCACAATCCAGGATCTTGCCCCAGGGTCTCCCGTCTTTTCTATGTCCCAGGACCCAGGCCGAGGGGACACTGGAACCTTTCAACTCCAGGAGTGGCCGATCAGAAGGGAGTCCTGAGCTTTGCCGGTGTGGCTGGGCTTCCAGGCCCGCCTGGGGACATCCAGCGTTTGGGCCTCCTTGGCAGCCCAGAAGCCCTGCGACTATTCTCCTGAGAGCCGCAGGAGCTGCCATCTGGGGCCACAGGGAGTGACAGCTGACACTGATGGGGACAGGCGAGAGGACACACAGGCTGGGGCCCTGACTTGAACAGGCTCCCTGGGCCACAGGCTTTCGTGGGTTCCAGAAGGGCCCCACGGGCTCTGGCCAAGGCTGTTCCCAGGCTCCACCTCCCCGCGAGAGGCAGAGAAGCCCCATTCAGGCGGGACGCATCCCACTGTGCGCTAAGCCGCTTTCTCCCCACTTACACGTTTCAGATGCTTTTTGTCCTTCCGGCTTCCCATGGACTCAGGCCAAGTGACAAGTTGGTGCTGTGGACATATGTCGTCGCCATAATGGGAATGTTGACCCCACGCTCTCTCCCTGCTGGGGCCAGGCAGCTTGCACCCCGCCCTAGTGCTTGGCACGCCTTGTTCTCAGCCACACAGGGCTCTTCCTAGCGCCCCAAACACGCTGTACCCTCCCGGGCCTCCCATTTGGGTCTTTGCAGATGCTGCCCCGTTGCCTGGAACACCGACCTAGTGGCTTCTTCATCTGGCTATTCCTTAACATTCACCTGAGAAGTCACCTCTTTCCAAAAGCCTTTCTTAACCCCATTTCACAGTGGAAGAAGTGGAGGCTCAAAGCGTTAAGTTCAAAGGGCCAAGGTCATGCTGTGTGTAAGCGTCAGAGCCAGAGGTCCACCCCGGAGTGGTTCAAGTCCAGGACCCTGTGCTTTCCACCCCTCCAACCCGGCCCTCACAGCAGACAGTTGAGGACGATAGGCTATCTGCCTGCAGACGGGACAGATGCCTGCAAGGAGGAGCTTCTGTTCCTGGATTGTTCTGGAAGGTGGAAAACAGAAAGTGTGGAGGGAAGTTACAGAAAAAGACTCTCTCCAATTCAAGGCTGGGAGGCATCTCTAACACCTTCCCTGCCCACCAGCTGTGTGACCGTGGGTAAGTCACTTCAGCTCTGAACAGCCACTTCTCCATCTGTGAAGTGGAGAGAGCGGCACCTTCGCTACCTGCCTCCCCCAAATACCTACACCAGAGCTTGCAGGCTGCTAGCCCGAGAGCCAAACCCAGCTGGCAACCAGGGTTTGGTGTGGCCAGATTGTATTTTAGAATAAGTTGAATAAAAACGTAAAAACTAGCTTTTCCATAAATATCAGAACTTTGCAAATCAGAGGATCTGGCAAAACTGAACCCAGATATGATCAGGAGTGGGTAGCACCTGCTTCTTCAGACAGGACACGTGCTCTCGGGGGGACAGGGCTGTATAACACCCTGCTGCTTCCCTCGCCCACAGTCCAGGCCCGCTTGGGAGTCTGGGATCTCCAGCCAGGACTCTTGTGACTTCTCTGTACTGGGGCTGGCGGAGAGAAGCCCCGTTTCTTGCTCACTGGTGTAACACATGCAATGTGACTGCACGTTGCCCCTAGTCCCGACCATGTCTTTGAAGGTGATCTTCCACCCGTCTCCCTTACCATTTGCACAAATTTCCACGCACTCTGAACCAACCTGTGGTCGAAAGTTAGATATGATGGCAATTGGCCAAAGCTTTTAGACTTGTAGATTTCCTCCATTGTTCTCCTCCTCCTTCCACAGTGGCCCCCAGTCAAGGTGGGAGAGACAAACCCCAGGCACACCTTCCAAGGTTCTTTTCTAATTGAGCGAGGAACACGGGTGCTCCTCGGAACAGCCTTCTGCGGTGGCTGAAATCATGGCCCCCAATGTACTGATGGGAAAACCGAGGCCCAGAGGGGTGAGGGGATCTCCCTCCTCCTCCAGATTCAGTCCTGCCCACCCAGGGCCTCCTCCTCTGGCCTTGAGCCTCATGCCAGGTCCTAAATATCTATGGTCCGGGCCACAGTTTTAAATAATTTGTAGCTTCCTTTATTGCGCAAACATCTATTTAGTGCCTTTCATGAGCCAGGTCTGGTGCCAGGCATGGGATCAGGGGAGAGGGAGGGTCCCTGCTCTCTTGGAGGAGGCAGGTGACACGGGGAGCCGCTGCTGGGGTGCAGTGGGAGGGAACAGAAGGTAGGGAGTGAGGGCTCTGACTCCCTGTTACCCCCACCCCACGAGACCATCAACTCCCTGGGGCAGAAAGCCTCCCACCACCAAGCCACTCCTCCCACTATGCAGGGGAGGGGCCCAGTCTGAGTTTGGACCCCAGGTGGGCCCGGAGCACATGGAGATGTGTGCACATGGTGAGGGGGCAGGTGGGGGCAGGGAGCTCTGGGCACCACCTGGAGACTCTGGGCAATCCGTAGTCAGATGCTGCGTGTTAAACCACCGGGCAGGAGGGGAGGCTTCTCCTTTCATGACTGAAAGAGAACATCAAGCCCAGTGTATCCTCCCTCTCCCTGAACCTGGCGAAGCAGCCTGGGCTGAATCTGGGACGGCTCTGTGACACGCTGTCACTGCAGGGGCGATGGTTTGTGGCATCACAGTCTAGAACTCAAGAGCTCTGGTAGTTTCCACTCTACACTCTTGGGAGACAGCGGCCAGGGAAGACAGTTCAGTCTAGACTCCCGATAGGTAAAGGGCCGTGAGGAGTGAGAGAGGGGGATCGGCCTTTTGGCCGTGCCCACCAGGGCCTCAGCGTTGCAGGTGGGACCATGACGGGCTTCCCAGCCAGCCTCACTGAGGGCAGTCTCCGGAGTGACCCCGGCTGACACCTTGGAACAGCAGAATAATGAACCCAGGCAATCCACCAGGTCACTGAGGTTCTAAGCCAATACATTTTGGGTCAGCCTATTACGCAGCGATGGGTAACCGATACACTTTCCAGGGACAGAACCCTGTGCTTTTTATAGCTCTCCCCTCCCTGTGTGAAGCCTGGTGCTGGGCACTGAATGCCAGAGCTGGAAGAGGCGTCCAAAACTATTGAGTCCCACCCCCTCATTTCAGAGAAGAGGCAGCTGAGGTGCAGGGAGAAGTAATTACTCCAGGTCACACAGAGACAGGGCAGATCTCGAAGGCACACTCAAACCCTGTGGGGGCCAGACAAGTAACACAAATGTGTAGCTCGAGTTGGTGGTGAATTACCCCCAGCGCTCACTAGTTCTGTCTGAAGAGCCAGCCACCATTCAGCTCCAGCCAACTGTGGCCGTGTGGGAATGTGGCCCAGGGAAGCCAGATTGTCTGACTTTTCAGAGAAGCCAGAAACAGAATTTCTCTGTAAAAGCTCTTGATTTTTAAATGGTGGCTAAGAATTCAACCTGGATTGGTAATCTCTAGGCCATCGAGACTGGCCTCGGGCTTCAAGCCAGGTCTGGCCATGACCTTGGGTGAATCATGTTACCCACCCCCCCCAGGCCTCAGTTTCCGAATCTCTAAAATGGGCCCCATGGCTCCTGCCCACTTACTGATGAGCTAATGGATTTGGAAGGAGACGCTACAGAGGGCCCCGTGACTGACTTTTCCACAGTTTCAGTTCTCTGTGGAGGTGCCCCTTACAATGAAATGAGTTAACACCCGATTTGTCTAAGTTAGAACAACATTATTCTGGCCATTATGACAGAGATTGCATTTTTATGGCAGGTTTGTGAGTTCCAGAGCCCTCCCGCTTGCATTATCTCAGGATGCTGATGGAGTCAGAGGCTGGACAGCTGCCTTTGGAGACCCTCGCCAGAGCCAAGCCCTTCCTCGGAGCTGGCAGGCACGTTCCAGAAGCTGCCTGAATGGCAATGAAAGGGAATGAGTTTTGGAGTCACCCAGACCAGGGTTCAAATGCCTGCCTCCCCCTTCCTGGTTATGTGTCCTTGGGCCACTCACTCTCTGAGCTTTGGTTTCCCAATCTGTAAAATGGACATGATAATAAAACCGCCTGGCAGGGCTGTCGGGGCACTCGCATGAGACCACAAGGCCCTCAGCAGAGTGTCTGGCAGGGGCACTGATGGCGGGTACGATCATCGCGGCGTGGAGGCTGGCGTGGCAGGCACTTGGCCGGGAGGAAAGGCACAGCCGTGGAGGGTCCGAGGACCAGGGAGGACGCGCTGGGGGAAGGGTGGGGCCTTTGAGAAAAACCTGGAGGAAGCCCAGAGAGGTGGCCAGAGCGGCCTCTCCACCACCCATTAGTCAGAGAGACTCAGAACTCAACTCTGGGTCTTTGGTTTTCCCACAATTGAGAGAAGAGGAGGTGGGGGAGAGCTGAAGACAGAGTCCCCCAGTGCAGTGGCACCCGGCTCCCCGACTCTGGATCCAGTTTCCTGCTGGTATCAAGGCGCACCAGCAACAATTAACATTTCCTGCGTGCCCGCTGCACTCGGAGCACGCACCCAACTTAGTCTTCAGTGGATTAACACGTTCCCTCCGCACGACTGTTTCAAGAGCAAGGAAGGATTATCGAGCCTTATGAGCCAAGGCTCAGAGAGGTTAAGAAATTGGCCAGAGGACACACAGTAAAGGACGTTCTGACTCCAAACAAGCCCCAGGCTATGCTGCTTATTGAAAGGGTGGAAGTGGCCAGGGCTGTGGGGTTTCAGAGAAAGCACTGAGGACTGAGTGCTGGCATTGCATACTGATGACAATGAATGAATCCTGGCTACAGCCATGTTCTGTTAGTCGCTGTATCTGGGATTGCGTTTAACCCTCGCCCTGAGCCTCTGACAGGCCAGTTTACAGATGAGGAAACTGAGGCTAAGAGAGCACATGGCTTGTTAAGGCCACAGAGCAAGCAAGGTCTCCCTGGGACACCTCCACCCGCACGGGGCTGCAGCGGGGCAACAGATGGCTCCTAGAAGCTCACCTAGCAAGGCCCAGGGTAAGGTGACCTAGGTAAGCCCCCAGGTGACACAGGGGCGCCAGGAAGGCAGGTTGCCCCTCGTCCACCTTTCGGAAGGCACCCGCTTTAAAAGGCCCTAAAACGCTTTCAAGGAAGCTTATCAGGCTGAGCTGACCCCAATCAGGAAGCTGCCAGGTGCTGTCACCATCAACGGCCGCCCCACCCCGAGAGCTGTGCAAACATTCTTCCCGCCCTGCCCTCCCCCAGCCCAGCCTCTGCGTACACCAGCCGGCAGGCAGCCCAGGCCAGTGGGCGCTAACTGACTGAGTCCATTTCAGTCTTTTCCAGTTTCCTGCTGCGGTTTCTCCTTCTCTTCCCCAGGAGTCCAGTCTTCTATCTTAGGCCCCTGGGGGGCAAATTTGCTCGGCCCGATGGAAAAACCTGAGTGTGTTAACAATACAGACCCCCAATCTGCCCAACCCTGGCCTCATTACTGATCTACCAAATCTCCAGCTAGGCCAGGCAAGCAGGCCAGGCCATGAGATGGGACAGGGTCATAGTCAGAGGCGCAGGCCAGGCCCACCTCTGCCAGGAGGCCATCCTGATCTCCCCTCTCCACTCTCTGAGGGAGCACAGCTCCCCTCCCTTGCCCAGCCCAGGCCTCCTGTCACCAGCCAGCTCCATCTGCCCCCTCCTGCAGGGGCCTCTCTGTGAGCAGGGACCCGACCTTCGACCTAAACTAATAGGTGAGCTCTGGCAGGCAGGGGTGCTCGGCACAGCTGCCTCCACCCTGCCCCCACCAAGGCCGATGCAAAACCTTGATAGAGGGGGACCCAATGTGCCAGGAAGGACAACCTCCCGGGACAGCGTGGGGGAGACACGGGGGCTGATCTGTTGCCTGGACAACCCAAATTCCAAAGAGGGGGCCAAATTAGAACACAGCCATCACTGACCACACCCAGGAGTGCTCTGAGGGAGGGGACCTCAAGGGCCCGAGGACAGCCTCTAATATACACACTTGTGTGCCTGACACTTCATGTCGTATCCACAGGAATCCCTGAGGAAATGGAAGTGCGGGGACTCCAAGCTCCTTGTCCAGGGCACACAGCAACCAGGGCTGGGATTTGAACCCAGGTCTGATTGCCCCCGATGGCTGTGCCTTTCCTACCCCACACTGTCTGGGAAGTCATCTGGGCCTGCTCCCCACCAGAGCTGGAACCCCTTCTCCCCACTGGCACCTGACACACAGGTGCTCAGTGGCTCTCAGAAAATATATGGCTAGGTGGTGAAATGAAGGAACAAGCCGACTTGCCTTTAAATTCTACAGCGCTTGGGTTTTAAGTCTAAGCCCTGATTTCCTGGTTAAGATGAATATAGGAAAGCAGCCTCCTTTAAAATGAGAAGCAGAAGAAACTAACATGAAAGGAAAGCCAGTTCCAAATTAATCCCACTGAAGGTCACTGGGCCTTAGATAAAGGTGGGCCCAGCAGAGGGCTGGGATGGGCCTAGGAGGGGTGGGGGGGCAGGCAGGCTCCCTGAACCCCCACAAGGGAGGGACTCGCCCAGCACATAGCTGCTGCTGGTCCATTTGAATCCTTGACTCTGGCTGCACGGGTCTGCCCATCGGTTGTTCCTGCAAACCGTCCCCTCGGCTTCCCCCTGCAGGAACGCTTCCTTCATCTCCATCTCTGGGTGGTCCATTCTCCTGACACTGCATAACACAATGCACTACAGGCACTCACGCGCTCCCTCACGTCCATGCATTCACCGTTCCTCAGCTGCCCGCGTCGCTCAGCGACTGGGCACCGGCGCGGCTGCGTGTGGTTCTGGGTACTGGGGATGCCATAGCCAACATGGCAGGTGCAGCCCTCTGCCCTCCTGGAGCTCGCCGTCTGCGGGCCAGACAGACGCAGAACGAGGACAGAGCAAACCACGGGTCCATCTCAGGTGGTGGTGGGTGTTAGGAAGCAAAACAAAGACGGATGGAGAAAAAGTGGCTGGGTCTGTTTCGGATATGGCATCAGGGGAAGAAGGCCTCTGGGGAGGGGCATTCAAACTGAGCTCTCTTTACCACGCCGTGGACTCGAGAACAAGCCAGCAGAGCCTCCTCAGGGGGCTGGCAGACTAGCCAGGAAGGAAGGACAAGCCGGCCTTTCCTGGGGAGCGCAGAAGCAGGTCTGGCTCCTCTGAACACCCCACACACTGAGAGTCAGTGATCTTTTCAAACACCAATGTAGCCAGCCCCTCAGTCACTCCAGAAGCTTCAAAAACTCCCCACGACCCTCAGCATCTAGTCCAACCTCCGCAGCCTTCCATCCCAGCCCTCGGGACCTGCCCTGCCCTCCACTCTCAGCCTCCTCTCCCACTGAGGCCTCCCTCACACCTGTCAGATACACCCAAGTATGTATCTGATTACCGTGCCTCCACGTCTTTACACACACTGCTTTTTTCTTCTTCTAGGCAGAATTCTCCTCCTCTAAGCCCGAAAGTCAACCTCCTTAACTGGGAGAACACTGCATGTTAGGGTGACAGGTGGCGGAGAGGGTTTCACTGCAGGAAGAATGGGCAGCGGGAACACGAGGGAAGAAGGGAAAGGCATGAACGCCAAACACCGTTCTTCCCTCCCAAACTGCCTCTGTGGCTCCAGGTGGTTCCCAACTTCCTCCTGGTGGCACTCCGGGACACACTTATCACATCATGTCTTGCCAGCTGCTTTCCCTATCTGTTTTTCCCCCACCTCCCTGCCCACCCCCGTGTCCAGCACCCCACCAGCCTGAGAGCAAGCTCCAGGAATATTTGGAGACCAAATGAGCAAATGGGCAGAGGAAATCTGGTTTCCTCTAAACTTCAACCTTTGGATTCCATCTAGTGGCTGGTTTGTCACTGGCCTCCTCTCTCGTTGAGTATGTCCCCAGGGCACTGTCATCCCCCTCCAAGCCCTCACCTCAGATGCTGCAGACTTGTGCTTTGCATGGGGGTCTCATGGTTTTGGGGAGACACTAAGCTCACCATCCTGACCCGGGAGTCCTCCCCCACCCCCACCCCGCCACACACGCTCTCTCCTCTCACATTCCAAGGGTTGGGGATTTCCTAGAACCTTGGTGCTCGGAACAGCCCTGTTACTGCAGAGTATGAGGAGGGAGAAGGGCAGAGGAGTGGAGGCTGCATGTCTCTGGGTGCCGAGAGCCCCAGGGGCTGCCCTCCCCCGACCCCGAGCTTCAGTCCTGCTCCACAGACTGTGCTGCTCCCTGGAGGCCCCCTGATGTCTTTGGGGATGTGCCCAAGCAGCAGTGTCCATCCCTGTCGTCCAGCCCCTACAGCCTCTCACGGTTCTTTAGGGCGGACTTCTCCCACTCACCGTCCAGGCTGAATCTCACAGGTGTCCCAGTGAGACAGGCAGGACGGGCACCGTAAGCGCCCTCATTGGACAGATGAGGAAACTGAGGCCCAGAGAGAGAAAGTAGGGTGCTCACCGTCTCTGCATCCACTCGGTCAGCTCCCTGTTAACCCTAATGGACTAGACTCCTTAGTGTCCCCGGGGCAAGGGAGGAGTCTGAGATGAGGTTTGGGGTGCCCCCTGTAGCCCTCCTCCCACCCTGTCCCCAAGCGGCATCCTGAGCAACCAACCCTCCTGTTACGTCAGCAGCCAACCAGCCCCGCATCCATGGCCCGGGGTCCAGACTGGGCGCAGCCTACCAGATACCAATGCCCCCTACCACAGCTGAGGCCGGACAGACGTGGCCCTTCCTTCTAGCCCACGGTAATTAAAAACACGCCCAGGCTTATTCCAGTGAAAGAGGGGCCAATTTTCTTCCCCTCCAGCACCGCTGACTGCAACCTACATAGCAATATTTATGCCAAGCTTCCCATAATACTGTAAACATCCCAATGTACAGTGGCCAACACATGAGTCATTTCCCCAAAGCCAGAGTTAATAAGTGGTACCTCAACCATATTCCAGGGAGCTCCCACCCGCAGCCAGGCCCAGGGCTGCCCTCCACACCCACAGCCTCGTGGCTCCCTCAGAGTCCCAGTGACCCAGCACCGGGAAACCGCAGGCAGCCTCCGAAACCTCCAGGGGCCAGGCACTTGGGTGCCAGAAACTGTGGCTGCCATCCAGGGCCACCCCTTCACCCCCTGAACTATGGTCCCTAAAGCACTCATCGCTGAGAGAGAAACTCAAGCCCCAGCATAGCATGACCCCCCCTGGGCCCTTCCCAGAGGCGGCAGCCCCCAGGCCTGGTTGGATCTGTTCTGGGCTTCTTTACGTTTGTTTCTGATTTGCAAGAGGGGAAGGGCGCTTCGCACGGCCCCGGAGTGGACGGTGATACATGTGCATGTCTCACCCCTCCACCCGTGGTGGCGGAATCCTGGAACAGGTTTAGGAACAAGAAGACCCAGCAACGTGAAGAGCCCAGCCTTCGGAGAGCTCAGACCTGGGCTCCGTTTTTATCGCCCACTGACTTCGTAGCCTTGGTGTCCCCATCTATTAAAAGGGAGCAAGAACCATTACTCACCTGGCTTCTGGGGAAAACTTATTTTGGGAAATCCAAGAACACTGTGGGTGGGAAAGCACTTTGTGAATCTAAAGTACCTCGTCAACTGTGCAGCACGTTGTAAACCACAGAGAGTGTAAAACACTTCATAGACTGTAAAGCGGTTTGAAAACTGTAAAGTGCAGTACACACGAGAACCATTATTCATATTCATTCCTTGCCCTACAAGCTCGGCCATCTCTGGTGGGCACACCCAGACCCCACTAACTTTCCCTCGCGAGGAAGGTGGCTCAGGAAACCTGGCAGCCCGCCTGTCCCTTTGGGGGTCAGTGGTACCATAGGGAGACGGTCCAGCGACCCTGGCCAAGGCCAACACATGGCAAGAGCATCTGGTCCGGCCCTGACGGCAGCTGGAAAGTTCCCGGGGCTCCAGCGGCCACCGCTGAGCTCTGCCGCCAGCGGGGCGGTGGCCGGCAGGGGTGCTCGGAGACCCCGCGCAGCGGAGAGATGCCCAGGAACCCATCCCCCCGTAGTCCTTTCGGGGAGGGGACCCCATTGTACGCCGCGGGCGATGGGCAGGCACGGACGCGAGGGGCTGGCGCGCTCACTTCCACTGTCAGTCCCAGCTCCTCGGGGCGCCGACCCCATCCCGGGGGCGCGGACCCGGAGCCCCCACCCTGGCCAGTCGCGGTGCCTCCCTCCTACTGCTCCCTGCCAAACTTTCCAGCTCCGACCGCGCGTCGGGTCCCCCGGCCGGCGCCCCTCAACCCCGTGCCGAGCAAGGCCCGGCCAGCGCGAAGGGGGTGCCCGGGCTAGGGGCGGCGAGCGCGTGTGGGCAGCCCCCGGCCCTGGGCGGCGCTTGCCCGGCTGGCTACAAAGCCTCGGCAAGATGGTCCCTTCGCCTCCTCCTGGCACAGTCAATCAGAGCCCGCCGCTCCCCGGGCGCCCGCGGGGCCCGCACCTCCAGGCGCGGCCGGACACACCTCCTCGCGGCCACCTGCGCCCGGTGCGAGCCCCGGGGCAAACTTTGCGGGTCCCGGGGTGGAGATGGGCGCCGGCGGCCGCCCGTGCCCGGCCGCTCCCCACCCCCATCGCCCGCCCGCCCGCCCGCCCGCTCACCTTCCACGGCGGCGAGCAGAGGCAGCAGCAGCAGCGCGGCCCCCAGCCTCCGCAGGGCCATGGCTGCGCTTCCCGGGGCCTCGGGCCGCGGCTCCGCGGGGCCCGGGCGGCCCGGGCGAGAGCGCGCGCCCCGGGCTCGCGGGGCCGGGGGGAGCGGCGAGGCGCGGCGCACACACAGCCGCCGCCACCGCGCAGCCAGCAGAATGAGCCATCCAGCCCGGGCAGAACGGGGACCCGGGCTCCGCCAGCGCTGGGCACCGCCCACCTGAGCCGCGGGCGCGGGGGGAGCCCGGCCGGGCCGCCGCCTCCCCACTCACGCCTTGGACCCCAGCCGGTCGCGCAGACCCTCCAGTCCCCGGTCTCCTCAGTCTGCCAGGTCATCTGCCGGCATCGCGGGCGCTGAAGCGCGGAAACCTTTCACACTCGTGAGACATAGACATCGGGCTCCCCCCGCGCAGCAGTGGTCTCTCCCGGCGCTGTGGCTCCTCCAGATAAAGCAGCGATTTCAGCCCAAATGTTTCTGAATTTTTATTGAATGCTGCAAAGCCGGAGAGCGTCTGGCGCGGCTGACAGGGGCAGGGAGAGGGGACCCAGGGGGAGGGCGGAAGAAGGGGCTGCCCAAAGCAGGCTCTAGCCCTACCTGTCAGGGCCGGGAGTGCCACCCTCTCGCCTCAGCCCTGCCACCCAGTCCCTGCGGCTCCGAAAGGGACCGAACTGCAATGAATGAGAGAGAAAGGGGGGTGGGGGGTGGGGGGAATGGGAACAAAACAGGCGGCTTTCCCAGGCGCTGGGACTGGGCTGGGGCCTCAGCCTGGGAGAGTGGGCCTTGGCTCTAACAGAAGGGCCTGGGGGGTCACTCCTGCAGTGACGGGCCGGGCGCTGGCAGGCACACCCTAGTCCTACCCTCCCCGCCTTGTTCTGAGCCAGAGCAGGAGCCCCTCCCTGAAGACCCATCTATCTGTACATTGGATTTCTCCTCTGTTCATCTTTTCCCAATGCAGTTTGGGGGTGAAGGATGCCAACTGGGGGGTCATCTGGGGGAGCTCTCTCTTCCCCTCCCCCCACATGTGGAATGAACCTGTCGGTGCAGCCACTGTTTTGTGCATGGCTGTGCCTTCAGGGAGGACACAACCCCTTGTTCCTTCCCTGTGGGCCCGGCCCTGCTCTGACAGCCTTCATCACCATCATCATTAACAGGCTTTGCTGAGGCTGGATGGTGGGCGGGCTGCAGAGGGCCTTCGGGAATCATCCAGGCAGGGCCCCTGGCCTTTGGGAGAATCACTCCTGACAAACAATGCTTAACCAGGAGCTGCCCCCTCGGTGGAGTGGGTGTGAGAGCCCCGGGGAGGTCCAGACCATTTAAATTTAGTCTATGCCACCCAGACCTCTCCTGTCCCTTTGTCCCACAAAGTATCAAAATATCCCTGCGATCCCCTCCCTTCAGGGCCCACCCTACAGTTCATACCAAGAGAAGGGCACCACAGCCTTTGAGACCCCATCTAAGGTTTGGAAAATTGAGTCATCTTTCGAAGCTTCAAGAGTCCAGCTGATTTGGTCCTCATCTCGGAAGGCCACCAGGAGGAAGCAAGGCTCAAAGGCAGGGAGAGACAGCCTGGGAAGGAGACAGAGCAGGTGAGCAGAGAGAGGGAAATGGGGTGTGTGGGAATTCCCCCCACCACCCTGAAGCCTGCAGACTCCTCTTTGACCAAGGTCAAGATCCACTGGCGTGGGACCACCTTTATTTTTAGTTCCTGCCTCTCAGACTTTCCAGGGGACCCAAAGTTTTAGAGACCCTGAGCTTGGCCCATCCTGGGGCAAGACCCCCTCTCCTGGGCAGAGTGGCTGGCTCCAAGCTATTCCACTCCCCCCGCCCTTGCCAACATGCAGTGCCTGACCACTTCCCAATTCAAGAACTATTTCTTGAGCACCTATTATGTGCTAGGTAGATTCAGCTTTTCTGTTCTATTCCCCATGCCCTTGGTACCACCCACCCATCCCTAATGGTTCCACCCTTGTTGGCTCAAAATAGGAACGGCAGTGGCATTCATTCAGGATCTGGTACGTGGCACTTGGCTCATCTCTGTTTTATACGTTGTCCCCTTTAATGTTCAACCCTATGAGGTAGGTGCTGACCTTTTCGGACGATTAAAACTGAGGACCAGATAAGTAATCTGTCCAAGGTCACACAGAAAGTCAGAGCTAGAATTCACACCAGGCCTGTCCTACCCCAGTGCTGATGCCCTGAGCCTTTCGTGAATGAATGGATAGAACTCAGGGACTCATTTTACTCACTTCCAACACCCCCATTTCACAGATAAGAAAACTGAGGCCTAAAGAGGGAAATCACTCTCTCAGCATTATGTAACTCAATATACATCAGTCCAGGGCCTTTAACTGACTAAAAAGGAAAAAGGTGATACAGTCCCCTTCACTCCCATCTTTTTCTCCCTAAACATTATTTTATCCTCCATTTGGGATCCTATAAGGAGCCTGGGTTTTGCAGTCTGGCCAGACCCCTCCTCACTGGTCTCTGTGACAACTTCCTTCAGCTCTGCCTTCGTCTGGCTGCGCCCTCTCCACTCTAAGGGCTCGGATCTGGCCCCACCGTACCCCCTACCGACAGCCTTAATTGACATGGGACTCACCCCCTCTCAGACCTTTTGCACTTACTATCTGTTTCCTGAAGGATGGGCCGTTGCTGGTGTCTCGATTGTTTATTTCGGTTTGCATTTTATCTCTATCACCCCTTCAGACTATGAGCTACCTGCAGGCAGTGCCCAGCTCAGAACAATACTCTCCCAGGGTGGGAGGCCCTCGTAGTGCCTCTGACCCCGTCCCCTCCTCTGCGGAGGAAGAGGCGGCTTGAGCTTCATTTGTCTAATGACAACAGCTACTCACATTTGCAATCACACTTTAACAGTTTACAAAGCAGTGTTCACACCCATCAGCCAGACTGATGCTAATTCAACCAGCCTACCCTGCCAGCCAGCCTGGCAGTAGTGGGAGTTCCATTTCTCAGAAGGGGAAACTGGGGCCCAGAGAGGGGGAAAGGTACTTGCCGAAGGACACAGCAGATTGTGGAGTGGGAGGTGGGGGCCTGGAACTAGGCTTCAGTGACCTGATTTGTCCACTTCTCTTTCAATCAAATTTGATTTGACAAACATGAATGGGGTAGTTCCCACATGCTGGATACTGGGGACGCTGGGACACAGCCGTGAATCTGCCTGACGAGGCCCTGCTCTTCTAGAACCTACATTCTGTTGTGGGAAGACCTATATATGTATAAGATAATTAAGAGAATGTTAAATGCTCCTTGGCCAGGTAGCTCAGAAGGTTATGGGTTCGATCCCCAGTCAGGGCACATAGAAGAAGCAACCAATGAATGCATAAATAAGGGGAACCACAAATCAATGTTTCTATCTCTCTAAAACTCAGTAAACAAAATGTTTTGAAAAGATAATGATAAATGCTAGCAAGACAATAGAACAGGGTAATGGGATTATGGGACAGAGAGTGAGTAAGGGAAGGGGCCACTCTAGCAGAGGGGTGGATCATGAAAATCTTCTTTGAAGAGGAAACGTGGCAGATGGAAACTGGACGATGCGAGTCCACCTTTCGAAAGTATGGAGGAAGAGTTCCTGGGGAAGGGACTGGGAAGGCAAAGGCCCTGAGGTGGGAATATGCTTGGCACGGTCTAGGAAAAGCAGCTGAAGTACGGTAAGCAACTGGAGCGTGGAGGAGATTAGGTCACAGAGGAGGAGTGTGCACTGTATTTTCAGCACGGTGGGAAGCCCTTGATGGAGAATGAATTGATCTGAGGTAGGGGAAGCAGCGTGAGCTTGGTTTAGCAGGGTCTGGGAGCAGCCTGGGTACCAACTGGTGCCACCGTCCTCCTTGACTACGGGCCGGGCCTGGTCTGGCCTCTATAGCCCTGGACTGAGACACCAGGGTATGTCCCAGCCCTCCTTAACTTGCTGTGTGCCCTTGGGCAGGACAGTCACCCTTTCTGGGCCCCACTTGCCACAAATGCAAAATGAGCTTATTGGCCAAGCTGATGTTCCTGAGGCCACTTTTATCCATGACTTTCATGGTGTTGTGAATTCACTGGGGACAGTGGGACCTGTGTCCTCATCTCAGCCATACCAGGAGATGCTAATGAGCTCTCTGTCTTCTCGAGGCCTTATTCCTGAGGGGAAGGTAGAGGAAGTTCTGACAGGGACATGTGTTATGCTGACGGACAGAGTCTGGAGAAAATGTAGAAGTCACCTCTCAGCACACCTGGGTCTCTGCCTCCTACCACAGTGCCCTTTCTCTGCCCAGATGTAGGCTGATGCGGTGCATGGTCAGTTACGGGTCAGGCACACCTGGAGCCAGTGCCAAGTCAGGAGGAGTTTCTTAGTAGATACGTGGCTCACGTTGTAGTTCTGCCACTCATTTGCTGTGTGTCCTCACACAGGCCCCTTTCCCTCTCTGAGCCTGAGCTGGCAGAGTCACAGATCCACCTCAGGAAGCTCATGGACCAGCGCCATATACAAGCCCCATGTGTAAGTTTTCACTTTTTCATAATACAAGCCTCATATGTAATTTTTGATTTCCTAGTAGCCACATTAAAAAGGAACAGGTAAAGTTAATTTGAATATACTTATTTAATTCAAGATATCCAAAATATTGTTTTGACGCATTATTAATAAACTATGTTATGTTCCTTTTTTCCATATTAAGTATTTGAAACCTGGTGTGTATTTTATATTTCTGCTCCTGTAAGTTCCCTCTAGCCACATTTCAAGTGCTCAGTAGCCACATGTGGCTAGTAACTCGTGGTTACCAAATTGAATGGCATAGATTTAGACACTGACAGCTATAACTACCATATGGAGTAAAAACTGCTCTTTAATTGAGGCTGCCCACACCCTCTCGGGACACAGAGGAGAAGGAGGGAAGGCTTCCTGGAGGAGTTGGAAAAAACATTTTAACAGCTAATATTCTTACTCCCTCTTTTAAGAAAATCATGATAAAAGTAGCACACACTCATCATTAAAAATAATGAAGATATAGAAGAATTAAGAAGGAAAACAAAAACCACCCCTGATTTCCCCAGCCCGAGAGCCACAGCTAATGCTTGGATCCACTTCTCCCAGGCATTTTTCTAGGCACACGTGTTTTGCACACAGCTATAATCTTGCGGCACGCACAGTCCTGTGTCCTCTGTCCCCCCACCCCCACCCCTTGCACTGTGGCGTGAGCATTTCCCTGGGCTGTTAAGAACTCTCAGGTAACAGCATTGCTATGGGCTGTGTCCTACCCCAGAGAGGGGTGGCCACAAAGCCAGCAATTCTCTCCTGTCTTCCTGCTTCCTCTGAAGGTACCTGCGAACACGGCTCTGCTTTGGATGTCCCTCTGAGCAGAGCACAGAGGCTGCAGGGATTGTGGAGGGGAGCAGCCAGGAGGGGAGGGTCCCCTGAAAGCCACCCTGTTCCTCACTCTTTGAAGCCAGCCCTGGGTCTTTGTGACTTGGAGCCGGAGGAGGCTGGGCTGGGCCGCGGCTCGGAGGGACCAGTCTCCCCACTGCCACCTGGCGGCCTTACAAGTGAATTCACCCTTAAGAGCATCAGGGGAGTGGTGGTTGTCCCGGCAGGAGGGGCTGGGGTCCTGGGTTTCCATTTTTGACCGCTGGTTTCCACCCCGTTTTAGGACTAGCGTTTGGGGGTGATGGTCATCGAGTTTTTATTCCGTAAAAGGCCCTCTGTCCTGCTTTCACTCTGAAGGGCTGTAGCGCCGGGAGAGGGAATGCCTGCATCCATATCCAGCTCCTCCCTCCCCCCCGCCCAGCACTGTGACCTTGGGTGTGACCTTGGGGTAGCCACTCCCACTTTACGTGCCTCGGTTTCCTTCTCCAAGGGGCTAATGGTAGTGTTCATCTCCTGGAGTTGTGAGGCCGAACCAGGATAACACGTGAAATGCTTGGCACTGAGCCTGGTCCACAGTTAGTGCTCGATGTTTAATTATTTGACATCAGAGGGAAACTAAATGCAAAGTACAGCGGATGGATCTTACTTAGTCTCACCCGCTTTCTCTAACTCTCCGCTCTTAACCGTCCAGCCCCTTCAAGGTTTTCCTGACACTCTCCACCTCCAGCTGAGCCGCTTTCTTGCGCAGAACTCTTCAGTGGCTCCCCAGTGCGCCCCGTGATAATACAAACTGCCTCCCTTAGCATGTACGGCCCCTCAGGAACGGAACCCAGCCCACCTTCCCAGGCCCATCTCCCACTCTCCTCCTCCTCCAGGTCTCCCCTGCTCCAGGCAAACTCTTGTCCTCAGAGCCCCAGCAGCCTCCCCCATTTGCACCTCCAAGCCTTTCCCATACTCAGCCTCACTGTGGACCATGTTCTCCCTATCCTGTCTTCCAGAATATTCCTTATCCTCCGCATACCTTGCCACATACCGCCTCCTCCAGGAATCCTGCTGGCGGTCAACCGCTGATCTCCAGACTCCCCAGTAGGCTGACATCACACACCTCAATTTCCTCCGTGGTGTGTTCTTGCCCAGCAGCCTCCAAGGGCGGCAGGAGCCTGGGCTTTGCAGGTAAGGGAGGTACATGTTCAAGTCCTGTGTGATCTGGAGCCTCAGTTTCTTTATTTGTACAATGGGCTTCATGCTTACAGGCATGTTATGCATATCGAATGAGAGGACACACGCGAAACACCTGCCGCTAGCAGATACCTGTGAGATGCTGGTTCCCTTTCCCTGCCAGTCCATGGCCCCTCCCGACGGGAAGCCCCGCAGGCAGACTGCATCCTGCTCACCTTTGAATCCCAGAGGGCCTGGCACATGGGTACTAAGTAATTGCCTGCTGTAGTGAATCCAACCTCCTCTCCCACCATCACAAAGAACCTTCACAGCATGAGAGACAGGGGTGAAGTCCTGTCCAGTGTCCCTGAGCCAAGGGAACTGCCACTTAGAGCTGGAGAGTCACTTCCTTTGGGGGTCAGAAGGGCCTGGATTGTGCAGCTTCTGCCCGAGGGGCCTGACAGAGGTGGCTGGGTGTCTGGCTTGTGATGGGCAGCGTGTCCCCACAGCCTGTTCCCACCTGTCAATGGTTTCGATCCTCACAACAGTCTCATGAGCTGGGCAGCCCTTACAGCGGAAACAGCAGCCAGGAGAGGAAGTGACTCCGCTAAGGTCACTCAGCAGACTCGTGAATGCTGAGCTGGGAGCCAAGTCCTCCAACCCCCAGGTTAAAGCCTTTCCGAGGCTGTAATGCGGTTGAAAAGGCACTGGATTAAATATTAGGAGATATGAGTTCAAATCCTGATGCCGCCATTTACTTTTTGTATGGCTGGGGGTGATTGTATCACTCCGTGAGCCTCAGTTTCCTTGGGGCAGAGGGCCTGCTGGGAGATGAGAGGAGCCAGGCGTTGGGACGCACCTCTGTAAACTGCAGAGTGCCACATCCAGGTGAAAGGTTGTTATCGTTGCCCACGGTGCTGATACAGGGCGCTTTGATCTTTGCGTCACACGGGAATAAACAGGGTTTTTATGGCCACTTGTTTCCCAGTTTGCCTCTCTTCTGGAGTTTGAAAGAGCTGCTTGGATGGCTGCCCGATAGCAGAGGGGCAGGGTGGGTTTGCTGGGCTGGTGAGCTGGGCGTGGAGGCACTGAAGGCCAGGGGAGCCACCCCCATCTAGGCGCAATTGGAGAAGACCCAGCCTGGGGTGGACCCCAGGGCGGTGGAAACAGGGAAGGAGAAAGTCATAGAACCAGGTGTAGCTGAGCGCTCCAGAAAGGTTCCAGGGTAAGAGGGAGCTACAATAGCCGAAGATTATAGCTGGGTCACATTTAAACAGGACTAGGCACAAGTCGGTGTTCTAGAAGTATCTACCAAATGGGCGAGTGAACGAATGGATGGTAGAGGATGGATGAAGAGAAGGGAGAATGACAGACAGGTGGGCTTCCAGGAGGTGGTGGCATGTGAGCTGTGACAATTCTCTGGGTTGTAGGAAATTGACTCGAGAGTTTTTGGAAGGACACATTTGGCATTTAAACATCAGGAATCTCTACTCTGAGATCAGGACTTAATGCAACCCAGCAAAAGCCGTGGAGGGCCTGACCACGATTTCTGAGTATTTGGAATCCAGGGAGTCTCTAACCATTGAGTTCATCATAGCAAGAGCAGCCAGGGGCTGGGCTGAGCAGTTAGTTCACACATGTTATCTCCTTCACCCCTCTAAATACTCTCAGGTTGCTTGCTGGAGGCTTCTGAGATTTTCCCCCTCTCTCAGCCACCTCGAATGCCTGACCCTGTGCCTCTCAGGAGACACTGAGACTGGCCCAGCCAGCACACCAGCCCAGTGCGGGCAGAGCATCCACGCCACCTCATGGGCCGCCCCAGTCCAGAGTCCTGATGCCCCGGGCCTCGTGGGAAAGGGAATGGCCCTGCCCAGGGTCAGGACTAGAACTCAGCCCTCCTGGTGCTTTTCCACAGCATCTCTGCGATCAGACGGGAACGAACGTTGAGGGTGCAGGAGAGGTTCTGAGAAGAGGGGAGGGGAACGGGTTTCGAGGTGGTGGGCCCACACTTCTCCAGCCTGGCCAGCTTTCCCGGGGGCAGCTCTGCCCTTCAGAAGTGGACCCCTAGATGTCGAGCCTCATGTATGTGTTTGATATCGAGGATGACAGAAGCCTCGAATTTTTAAATTTGGGAAAGCCCCCTGTCAGCTTCCCTACCCCTTTCACTTTGTAAATGAAAAAACTGAGTCTCAGAGAAGGAAAGCGACGGAGTCCAGGTCACACAGAGAGGTGGTGGGTGACAGTGGCGAGGTGGTCTCCGGGTTCTCAGGCAGGATTGGCGACGGGCCTCAGACGCCCTCTCACAGGCTGGGACAGGGAGCTCCGGGGGAGCCCACAGAAACCAGGTGGTGGTTCTCGTCTCTCAGGGACCATCCCAACTGCTGGGCAGAGTTCAGCCTGGCAACTGCCTGAGATGAACTTGGAGAGCAGCCAGCTCGTCTCTTCCACCTACTAAGTGTCTATTATTTTCCTGTGGGATTAATTTTTCAATGTGAACGGTGCGTTGTATCACACAGTTGAACATTTAACCTTCACCATGGCTGATCTCTGAGCAGGGGCCAGGCCTCCCTTCCCGCCGAGGTTCAAGGGGCCCAGGCCGCCCCGGGGGGACACAGGAATGGGAGACCCATGGGGCCAGTTCAAACCTTTTGTTCCTGAAGTCCACTTGGGCACCACGTCCAGGGTATGTTTGGGAGGGACCAGCAGTAGGAGGGGCATAAGGGAACAATGACTGACAATCAGGAGCCTGTTCTCCTTCCCCAGGACGTTTTCCTCCACTTAATTGATATCACAAAGGAAAGCTGAGTCTGCTTTGGATTGTGGGGATTATGCAAATGAGGCCATGGAAAGGGAGATTTCTGAGTTCCTGGTTGTTCTGGCCGCAGTAAAGGTCTGTCCAGAAAACACCCACCAAGGCCAACGCTGGGACTAAGACTTTGGCGGGAGCCAGTTGTGGGGATCCTGACTTAAAAGGGCCCAACCTGGGGCCAGAACTTCCAGAGGGATGCTGGGGGTAGGTTTTCCCAGCAGAAAGGAGCTTGGACAGGCTGCTGTTATAGAAACTCAGCCATAGCACCCAGAGCTTAGTTCCTCTCCAAGAAGCCACCGACAGAGGAGAAGGGGGAAGCCCTTGGAGTCAGAACTGTGTTCGAATCTCTGCTCTGTCTCCGGCTGCATGTGTGAGCCTGCCTGAGTGGTCTCACTCCTCTAAGTCCCAGTCTCCTTGTCTGTGCGGTGGGGTCAGTGGTAGCCCCGCACTCAGCAGGTGTGAGGACAGAACAAGGTAAAGTCCACCAAATGCCCGGATGCATCCATCGAGCCCCTGCTCCCTCCTTTTCTGTCTGCTTCACATGAAGTCAATATAACAATTCACGTGATGTAACAGTACTAGTACTGTCAACAGTGTAATAATGTAACATCACGCTGTATGTACACACACATGTAACAGTGACAAGTGAACAGCACCTGTGCGGGCTAAAGACCGTTCTTCACTGACATCCAGCCCTATCAGGTGCTAATACACCCATTTTATGGATGAGGAAACTGAGGTAAGTTAAGATGCTAAAGGTCACATAGCCAGTGAGTGGCTGAGTAGAGATGACAAACTGGTCTCTCTCACCCTCCTCAGGGGAGAGGGGGGGTGGCAGGTATTTTGGGGTCAAAAGACCTGGGGTTCGGGCCTGGCTGTCCCTCAGCGTGCAGGGACAGTGTGTTCTAATAGGGCGCCACGGAACTGTGTGTGTGAGGAGGGACACATCTCTTGTGTTCCCTCCTCTGGGCAAAGTCTGGCCGGCTGGAGGCCTCATTACCAGCTGTGCAGGTGCTGCCGAAGGGCCTGGATCTGCCCATTTCCGGCAAAGTGGGGCCCGGGGAGGGGCAGCAGTCCACCCAAGGCAGCAGGTGGAGTCATCATCAGGTCTCCTGTCTCCCAGCGGAGCTTTCTTCCCTCCTGGCCCCCACTCCCCACAGGGGAATCGATTTCCGAACCAGCAGCCTCATGGGCTAAAAATGTTTGCTGAGCTTGAGTCATTAGCTCCACGTTAGATGCCGAGGTGGGGACAGGCACGGAAGCTGAGCAGCCTTCACACCTGTCTGACCACAGAGAAAGGCCCAGACAGAGAGGCGGCGGTTGGGGATAGACGGGACTCTGGGTCAGGGGCCGGGGGCTGAGGGAGTGGATGGGGGAGGGGGACAGAGATAAACAGATCCTGGTCCTTGTCACCTCCAGGAGCCCAGCCTGATGGGTGGCCTGCAGTAGCAACAGCCACCCCGACAAGCGGCACTTGTCAGGAGCTCACTGTGTAGCCTGCAAGGTGCTATAGGTGTGAGATTCATTCTTGTCATTAATCTCTGTAACAATCCCTGCCTGGTATAATAACATGTACGCTAATGATGGGACAGTCATATAACGATAACACACATAGAATATAACGGTGTCACCTATATAGTAATCTCACATGTAGAATATCACAGCCAGTTTACAGACACGGGCTCAGAGAGGATAACTTCCCAAAGTCACACAGCACCGCGGCAGGCGAAGAGGGAGAATCCACGCCCAGCCCTGCAGGTGCCCAGGCCAGGGCAGGGCGACCACTCTGCTGGATGCCGCAGCCGCCGGCCGGCCACGTGTGGCTGCTGAGCACTGGAAAGGTAGCCGGCGAGACCCGACATGCATCGTGAAGGCAAACCACGTGCCAGATTTCAGAGGCTTAGTAACAAAAAAAGTCAGATGTCTCACTGACAGTTTTGAAAAAGCAAATCAGTGAGTAAACCTGAAACTAATATAATTTTGTATCCCCACTCATACTTAACATTAGAACACACACAGATATTGGCGACATGTTGAAATAATATTGGGGATATATTGGCTTAAGTAAAATGGCATTAGGGTTAGTCTCACCTGTTTATCTCTACTTTTTTCCACGGGCTACTAGGAAACTCGACCTTACACGTGTGGCTCGCGTTGCAGCTGCTGGACAGCACCGCTGCGCCGGCCCCACCCCGCAGAGCACTCCGCGACGACGGAAGTGCTTCTTTCTGAACGGTCCGACTGGGGTAGCCCCTGAGTTGCATGTGGCTGTCGAGGGTGTGAAATATGACTTGCAGCTGAGAAATGAATCTCTATGATACTTCATGTTAATTAAGTTACATTTGGATCTAAGTAGCCCCAGGTGGCTGGTGGCTGCGGCACCGGACAGCGCGGCTCCGGAACTTTGGGCCTCCAGCCCTGCGAGCACGAATGAGCGGCTCGCGCGTGAGGGGCTTCCCGACAGGTGTGTCTATTCTGGGCAGAAGGGGCACAAAGACCGGTTCAGTGGCTATCACTGCGTCCACTGTTGTTGCAGAAATGTGACTCAGAGAGGTTTAGAGGTTGTCTAAGGGCACGCAGCTTGGAGGTGGTGGAGTCAGGGTTTGACGCCAGGGGAGCCTGGCTCCAGACCCCGGGCATGTCCCCCAGGTTTGCCTTCTCCTCCGCTGCAGCGACTGTCTCCAAGGAGCCCCTCCAAAGCTCATACTGGCCTGCACCACCCCACCCCAGAGCCCACCCAACCTTCCAGCGCCCTGGGGAAACCCTCTGATGTATGTGGTCACTTGCGTCATCAGTCTGCCCTTGGATGCTGCTGGCACTTGCCCCCGGCCTCCCTCCATCACCCCTTCCCTGCTTGGGTCCCTCAGCACTTCAAGCTCAAACGGCATCTTCTCTGTGCCAGCCACACCCCGTCTGTCCCACCCTGTCTCATCCCATCCTGCCTGCACACTCGCTGGACTCTTTCCGCCCTGCCCCACCCTCTGCTCCTGGGAGAGCAGCTGCCCTTGCCCCTGGCTTGTTGGATTTCTGTGCTTCTCTACTTCCCAGGTGCTTTAGAAGGCGATCCCAGAAGCAGCCTGGCTTGTTGCTATGCTACAAGGCTGACCGTGGGCAGGGTTCCAGCCCCAGCTCTGCCGTCAATGACTCTGTGACCTTAGGTAAGTCACTTCTCTCTGAGCCTCAGTTTCCTCATCTGTAAAATGGAAGTAATACCACTGATGAATTCTTAAGAACATTAAATGTAGCAAGGGATGCAAAGAAGCCTGTTAGCTGTCCAGCGAAATACCAACATGGGGAATAATTATGGCACTCGCCGTGAGCACTTACTTACCAGATGCTCTGCTAAGCATTTCCATGCTGTGGTGGTTTTAAAATATGTCCCCCAATTCTTTGATCCTCCTCCCTATAGGAGGTGGAGCCTAATCCCCTCCCCTGAAGGGTAGTCTGGACTTAGTGACTTGCTTCTAGACTAATAGAATAAAGCAGAAATGATGATGTTGACTTTGAAGAGTAGGTCATAAAAAGGTACTGTGGCTGCCTCCTCATGCCTGGATCGCTCATTTAGGGGGAAGTTAGCTGCTACATCTTGAGGACACTCAGGCACGTATTGTGAAGCCCAGGTGGTGAGGGATGGGGTCCTCCTGCAAGCAGCCATCGAGGAGCTGGGGCCCCTGCCCCACAGGAGGAAGCCATGTGGGGTGCGGATCCTCCAACCCTGACCGAATGTTTGCACGATGCAGCCCCTGCCGACATTCTGACTACAACCTGGTGAGAAGGCCGGAGCCCGAGCACCGGGTGCAGCCGCCCTTAAAACCCTGCCCCAGAGAAACTGTGAAACAGTAACTGCTGGTTGTTTTAAGCCATGAAGTTTGGGGGATAATTTGTTCTGCAGTGATAGATAACGAAAATACACATTTAATCTTATTTAACTGTCATAACATAATGATGTTGGTATTGGTATTATCCCCATTTTACAGATGACAAAATTGAGGCTCAGAGAGGAGGAGACACTTGCCTCAGGTCACTCAGTGAGGACCTGGTGAACTCAAGACCTCGGCGCTGGTCCATCTGAATTAAAAGCTGATGTGTGTGGAGCCACGGACCACACGTTTCCTAGAAGTGCATGATGGCTGGACACAGGCCTGTCTGGCCTCTACTATGAGTGGGCATCCTCCCAAGAACAGGGACTGTGAACTACACCTCTTGACCTAATTCCCATGCTTTGCAACCAGTAGGTGCTCATTAAATAGACATCCAATTGAGGGTCAAGGTGTTCTTGTCACGCAAGGCCCCGGGCGGGTCCCTCGGCCACGCCCATCCAAACATCAGCAGTCCCAGGGCAACAGGCAAATGGAATTCCATGTGCCACAGACCCAGATATTTAAGAAACATAAATCAGATTAATCAGCAGTGGAGGAGTGAGGACAAAGATATGCTCATTATAACAAAACAGCAAATACGTGGAAAGCTTTGGTTGTTATATGACTGAAAGTCGGTGGGGGGTCAAAGATGGCCCAGTCTCACTATTCCTGCATGTGCCCGGTTGTCTCTTGTTGAGCCGATGCTGTCTGAGTGAGAGATAAAAGAAAAACATACGTGGCTCGTGAATTACTATACAGTCATTCCACCAGTTTTGTTTCTCTTGCCTTTATTTCAGCAGAATCAGTAATTGCGGTGTTATAATCAAGACTTTCCCGTAATTGCTGTTCCGTGGAGAGCAATGTGAGATTAGACCACCTTTCTCCAAACATTGTATTTCTTAGATAGTTTTTAATTAATTTCAATTGGGAAACACTTGCTCTGTGGAGGATGCAGCAAGACATTGTCAATAATATTCTGAAAGGAATCAATTTAGAGGAGGAAATGAGGCATGGATTTTACACAGCAAGCGTCAATGTTGTTATGGGGGTGGTGTGTGATAAATTATGTTCATTGTGCAAAATGTTACAAACTGTTTAATTCGTCTCATAAGTCCTGGCGTGGATACCTTGAGTTTTACCGTCTCCGGATCCAGCACTCATGTGTCTGGTGTCATACTGGAAGCACGTTCCACCTGGGCCGACACATATATAAACGTAAGAGTGCTGTGAATTATTTAACCTCGCAGAGGTTCCTCCGATGCCCTCTGCACGACTCACACGGGACCATGTCCTTTCGAGTACCTCTGGAACCCCAAGTGGGAACGTGCAGAGAAGCAAGGCCACGGACGCTCGGCACTGCTGTGGGCTCGCTGCTCTGGGCTCACTAAGGGGAAGGATTTCACAAGTAAGTTAAATTGTCTCTTCTCTTACCAGAGTGCAAGGGCTTTTCATACGTGTTTCAGAACCTGTCTGTGCGCCAAACCTGCATCCGTCTGCAATGTCGGCCGCCGCGCAGCCCGCATGCGCAGTGGCTTGGGAACCAGCCGTCCCTTGTGTGGAAGGCGCAGAGCGGGAGATGAGCAGCAGTGTTTCCCTCCCCTTCCCTGAGGCCTGAATAGTATCTGTCAGGACAGCAGGTGGTGATGGCGATGGCATGTGCTGTGCCAGGTGACCAAGGCTCCACGCATCCCTATTAAAGAGTTTGCGTTAGTGACATGTGGGTCTCTGTGTTCCTCACGTGTGGTCTGGTGAGATATGGCTGGTGCAGGAGCTGTGCAGAAACTGAGTGTTTAAAACCTTCCCTAGCATGCCTTGCCTAGGTAGCTCAGTTGTTAGAGCATTGTCCTGATACCCCAAGGTTGTGGGTTCAATCCCCAGTCAGGGCACATACAAGAATCAACCAATGAAAGTCTCAATAAGTGGAGCAACAAATCGATGTCTCTTTCTCTCTCCCCCCTTTTTCTTCTAAAATAAATTAATTAATTAATGATTAAAAAATAATAAAAAGTTTCATAGCAAAGTAGCATTGCTGCTACATCCAAGCTCATTTTTTCTGGTAATTCATCTTTTTATAATTATTTTATAAAATGTCCCAAGACAAATATAATATGTTTCATTTCCTGCACAATTTTCCTACCAATGCTTGATGAAGCATTGACTGTCATTTCAAAATAGCATTTTATACATTTTTATATAATTATGATTACAAAAGTATCAGTTTGTAGTAAATTGGAAATTTAAAAAGCAAAACGGTCCTTTGCAATAGCTAGTTTGAGAAACATTGCTCCCAAAGTTCAGGGCCTAGGACCGGGCCCCCCTCGCCCAGGAAGGTCAAAGGGCACTTGTACGTCACTTTGCCAGCCCTGCAGGTTCCCTGACCATGAAAAGGGGTGACCGAGCAGCAGTGCTCTGCAGGCTATGTAGGCCGGTCACCCCAGGATGCTCCAGTCGTTGGAATACCCTGTGTCAGGACTGCCTGTCTGGCTGGGTAGACCTGCTCTGTCCCCTCACAACGGGCCCTGTGCCAAGTCCCATTTTACGCGCCAAGGACTCCTTTGTCTCCCCAGCACCTGGTTTCCTGCCCATGCAGTCACCGAAGGGCCTTCTCCTGGGTGACACATGCAGGCAACTTCCGCTGCTCACGTCCTGGCCCAAGGTCCACGGCGTTTGCCCATGGAACCCCCACTCCTCTCCGGCTCATGGTTTCCGTGATTCATGCTACGGCTGACAGGGGTGGCCAAGGTGGGGTCCCACCTTCTAGGATTTCAGAGCTAAAAGGTACTTGGTTCTGGATTTCCTTCTCTAACTTCACAAGTAAGACACAATCACTGCAAAACCACCCAAAAAAACAATATGCTTACATATTTAAAAAAATCGCCCATAAAGACTATACTTTCAGGGATCATTTCTATAGTTAGTTAAAAATCGCCTGTAATCCCAACACCTAGTGATAACCACCTTTGATATTTTGGTAAATACACCACCTGTTTTCTTACATACATTTTTAAGCAATAACAACACTCATAAGAATATCCTACTTGATCTGCTTTTTCCATTTAATAATTTCCCTACTTCTGTGAATGCTGCACCATCAGTGTGGGCGGTTCCACATTATCCCGTCGTGCGTGCTTGGCAACGGACAGGACCAAGGTCCACTTACTCTCCCTCTCTCGTTCCCTTGCTATTGCAAACAAAACAACATTCCTGTAGTCAAATTTTTCCATGATTTCCTCAGCATGAAATCCCAGAAGCGGAGTTTCTAGGCCAAAGGACGTACGCACCATGTTTAAAAGACCTTGACTGCAGGGTCTGACAGTACTGATGCTGCCATCACCAGGGCTGAGTGCCCATTTCAGCTCATGCCGGCCAACACTGGCTATTACTACTTTTTACTTCACTGTTTTTGTCTTTTTGTCCTCACCAGAGGTCATTTTTTCCTTGCTTTTAGAGAGAGAAAGGGGTGGGGAGGTGGGGAGAGAGAGAGAAAGAGAGAGAGAAAGAAACATCAATGAGAGAAATATCTCATACACGCCCTGACTAGGGATTGAACCAGCAACCCAGGCACATGCCCTGCCCAGGAATCAAACTTTGGTGGATGACGCTCCAACGAACAGAGCCACGCTGGCCAGGGCTCACTGCTGTTTTAGTTTACATTTCTTTGTAGGGTGTTGGGTGTGTCTTCCTTATGCTCACCTGCCAATTACACTGAAACAGATTTCTGAGCTTACCCATCTGAGGCAGCACAGTCAGAGCCGAGGAAACTCCCGGGAGGGTGGAATGGGGAAACTGAGACGAGATAACCAAACGAGGTCGACAATTTGACCAATTCACCGCCAGCGAGTGAATCACAAGACCTTATCTTCCTTAACCAAGGACCCTTGAGAACAAATGGTTTAAACCTCTCCTCCTTAACCAGGGTGAATAAATAGCTTAAATCACCCTGGTCGGAGAGCTGGAGGACAAAGACCCAGTTAACGCCATTTGTTCCAGCCAAACCCGCGGACCAGTGAAGCAGGGGAACAAATGATAAAAACCCGATTAGAGCCAGGCAGGCCCAAGATACAAGCAAAGCAGCAAAGCCGACCAAAGAATAATCCCAAACTCTCCTGTGTGCTCACTTTGGTGCATCAGCATATTACAGATGCGCCTGGAAAGCTGATGAGTATTCTGCTGAAACCCTTCCCCGGGACACCAGCGTGGGCTCTCTCAGGAGCACGCCCATGCCCGTTCTGGAGCTTGAAGTTCGACTCCCTGTCTCCCAAACTCTGAGGGTCCCCAGGAGACTTGCAACCAGAGGAGTAAAGGGCCACAGCAGCTCATCCTGGGCTCACCCCGATCCTGTCTCCAAGGCAGACCTGCTCCGGGCCCAGTCCCCATGCAGTACGTGTCCAGTTGTGAAAATAGCACAGAGGTGGGGAGCTTCTTCCCCCAGCAACGTAGGGACAGGCCAGAACAGAAAGCAGGTTTTCTGCGGTCAGGAGTGGAGGTTTTCCCACGATTCTGGGGCCCCTGGCGTTGACAGGGGGAGTCACAGAGGATGAATCGAGAATGGAAAACACCCCTCCCATGTTCCACGTCACTGGGCGACATGAGGTGGGCAGTTCCTCCTGCACGGGCCTCCGTGTCTCACCTGTAAGATGAAGAGGCTGGACGAATCCATTGCTCAGATCTTTCTCAGCACTAACATTCAGCACTTCCAAGTTCCCTCCCAGTTCTGATAGTTAGAATAAAAACCTTGCACGTGCTCAGCCCTTTATGGTTTACAAAACACTTCTGTGAAGTAGAGAGGAGAGGTGTTGTCATCAGCGCCATCTCCCAGACAGGCAAATGGAGGCCTTAACCTGTGTGAACCTCCACAACCTCAGGCAAGTCCCCAACCATTCTCTCAAACACCTAATGAGACAGCGGCCTGGAAGGCCCTCCTGCATGGAAACCTTGACCCACCAATGTCTATCCCCCGGCACAGGCTATTCTGTCAGCTACAAAATTCCCTGAGCACCTACTCTGTGCCAGGCTCTGTGCCGGGGGCGGGGCATGCAGGGCTGAGCACGGAGCTTGCGGTCTGGTGGGGAGACACACAGAAAGACCATTTCGATAGTGGGTGATAGGTACTTGGAAAGAGGGCAGTGTGAGAGTGGTTTTAGCAAAGGGGATGGCGTGAGGCCAGATGAGAGGAATCGGGGCAGGCTTCCTGGAGGAAGTGGGACCTGTGGGACCTGACTCTCATCTTGAGGAAGGATTAAGTGATAGCCAGGTGAAGAAGGACAAAGGGGTTTGGGGGGGCAGAGGAAATGGCCTAGACAGAGACCTGGAGACCAAAAAAAAAAAAAAAAGAAAAAGGGAATGGCACCTTCAGAGCACTTTAAAAGAGGCCACAGGGCTTGGATGCAATCTAACATGAAGAAAATGTAAATATATTTATTAGTTCATTTCCAAAAAACAACAATAAACCCATTTTTTTAATGAAAGATAACTGTATTTTCCAAAATAAAAGTATTTTGTGGGAAAGTGGAATTGTTTTACATTTTTTGCAGATCTCTTTTTTACATTTGGCTTATTATCTAACACAAACAAATTTTGTCCTTGTGGGGGGTCTTGGGGATCTCCAGAGCACACGCTGAAGAGGGTGAACTGGCGGAGGGGATCCTGGAAGCAGAGAGGCCAGGGAGGAGGCAGCCCTTGCCTCCCATGGCCTCCTGGGAGTGGGGTGAGGCAGGGCCTGGAGAGGAGGGTCTGGGCTGAGAGAGGTCAGTGGGATGAGAGGTGGAACCTGGGGCAGGGTTTTGGCAGCAGGACTGGGAAGCGGGCCCAGGGCACCAGTGTAGGTCTCTGCTGGCTGTTGAGCCAGGGCTCTGGTTGGGGAGCAGGTTTGGGAAAGAGGGGATCATCATGCTTAGAACTTGCTGGGTTTAAAGTGCCTGTGGACCCCCCTGCAAAGCTCCCAGAGACAGGCACTGGGGCCTTGAGGAGGTAAATTGATGCTGGACAGGGAGTGTCACTGAGGACAGAGCTTCTGGGATGGGGTGCACTTACCTCGGTTGTGAGACCATCAGGGGGATGGTGACGGGTGTGTGGCCTGGGTGCTGCATGCCAGCCTGGCAGGGGGAAGACCTGAGGGGCTGCCTCCTCCCAGACTTGCTGAGCAAGCGCTGAGTGATCTGTGCCAGCTCCTAGGAGGAGCATGGGGGCCACAGGGGGAGCTGTGGCTGGAGGACCAGGATCTGGGTGAAGGTTCTGGGGGTGAACCAGGTGCCCAGTTAGGGGTGGGAGAATTCAGGGGAATAGCATGTCCAGAGGCTGCAGTGAGAGGGACCAGAGGGAGTTCTCCTGATCTTTGCATCCCTGCTGTGTTTTGAAAATGTGGACATCTTGCCAGGTGCTGGGTTGGATGACTCCACTGTGGGCCCTTGCAGCGTCCAGCCAGAGGCCTGACCTCAGCCCTCTGCTCTCATACTGTTTTGTGAGGTCTCCCGGGTTTGATTAGGGCTGTAAAAATGCCAATCCCGGGCTGCCCTGGGCCTTCTCAGGCAACTGGATGAGCTCTGCTCATGTTCAACCCCACGCCAGCATGGCTGGACCCAGGCCCTCAAATGATGTCATCGGTCACCCAACTCTTGCCTCTATTCTCCTCTCCAAGGGCTCTGTTCCTAAGCATTCTCTCCCCATATGTTGGCATGATGGCTTCCTGCATAGCAAACCCAGTAAAGAGAGGGCTCTCTTTTCTCAGGATTCACCCACGAAATTCCTGGATGGGCTCTCATTGGCCCAACGTGAGTCACGTGCCCATTTTTGAACCAGTCACCATGACCAGAGGAGAACAGGCTATGCCAATTGGCCTGGCCTGGGACACGTGCCCACTCTTGAAGCCAGAGGAGGGATGGGTGGGGGTGGCAGTATCAGCAACCTCCCCAAATTGCATAGACAGCAAGTGAGGACAGGAGGTCCCCAAAGGAAAACCAGGAGGCTGCCATCAGGGAAAAGGGCTGGCCCTCGGGTACCATAGGTCACAGCCCTTCCCTCCAGGCCAATACCTTCAGGGCTGAGGGTCTTCCCTGCGTGGAAGTACCAACCACCCAGCCCCCACCCTCCCTTACAGGTAGGATAGAGCTGGGGGAATGCACACCCTCTCGACACTTGGACATCAGTCAGGCTTGGCCCCCCACCCCCAGCTGTGTGACTTTGAGTGAATCATTCTTCCTCTACGAGCCTCAGTTTCTTCCTCTGTTAAATGGAGTGAGTCTCAGTAAGAAGAGGAGAGGACACAGAGAAGAGGCCATATGAAGACGGAGGCAGGGATCTGAGAGACGTTGCCTCCAGCCAAGAAATGCCGGGAGCCACCCGAAGCTGGAAGAAGCGAACCCTTCCAGCGTGGCCCAGCCACGTTTGGACTGCAGACTCCTGGCCTCCAGAGCTGCGAGACGATAAATTTCTGTTGTGTGAAGTAAGCCAGTTTGTGGTGTTTTGTTGCAGCAGCCCTGGGAGACAGATATACCAACGGAAATGGTTTCACTGATTTATGTGTTTATTCTCCATCCTTCTCCCCAAAGGATCAGCGCCATGAGGCCAGGCACCATCTGTTTTGGTCACCGCTGTGTCCTTAGTGTCTGGAGCAGTGCCTGTGGCATAGTAGATGCTCATGAAATATTTGGTCCCTTGAAGAATGAGTGCATGCACGGACCTCTCACCCTAGCATGCTTGCAGGGCCTTCTCTGATGGTCCTTCTCAGCCTGTGGGTCTAGCCAGGCCCGTCCATGCCACTCCTCAGCCACCTGGATTTTGACAAATTGCTCTGGTGACAGAGCATGTTCCCATCTCCTCTTACTCTTAGAGATACACACTCTCCCTACAGAGGCAGCGCAGCCAGGTGGTGACACACTTGGAGTGGCGACCCAGACCTGGTTTCAATTCTGGCCCTGTTGTGTCCTATGGCATCGCTCAGACAAGTCCCTCATTTCTTAGTTTCCTCCTATGAGAAATGGTGATAGGGTCCCCATCTTTCAGTGCCTGAGACACAGCAGGCTCTAAGTAAATGGTGGCTGACGTCAACTTTCCTCAAACATCCTACTTTCCCCAAGAGGCTTGCCTGCACCCCTTCCTCCTACAGGAAGCCCTCCCAGACCACCCGTGCCCCAGCCCGGCTTGCCTCAGCTCAGACCCACTGAGGGGCTCCCTTGCCGCACGGCACAGTCTGCCTGGGATCATTAATTCCTCTCTGTGCAGCCGTGGCCCATCTCCCCGTCTGCCTCAGCCGTTGGCCATGTTTTAATGAGGGTTTCTCTTTGTGAATAAAGAAGCAGGCCTTTGATCTCCCTTCTGGAATTGGCTGTCTTTGATAGTCGGCACTGAGTAACTGCTGAGAGCCAGGCCAGGATTCGAGTGTGAGTGCTGCTGCTGCTCGCTGTCAGACCCCTGACAGGTGGCCCTCCTCTTCCAGCCTCAGTTTCCCTAAATCTAAAGAGCCCATGCAGAGCAGGCATTCTGTTGCATGTAAAATAGCCAATCCATGAACTCAGCAAAATGTCACCTTAGCCCCAGTTTCTTTTATAATGTTTCCTTCTTAAATTTCAACCACAAATCAGCAATTGTCCCCAGCTCACTGATGAGGAGCGACAAGGCCAGGAGATGGAAAGTTGCTTGTCCAAGGTACAAGTCAGAGGCGGGATTTGAACCCTGGTTGCCTGGCTCCTGGTCTTGCTTATTCTTGTGACTATCAAGGCCAAGGTTAACTGGGAATGCTCTGATCAGCTGATGACGCCTCGGGGTGAATCAGAGTCAGGAGGCACAGGCCCACTGTGCTCTGGGTGGGGGTGGTTTGAGAGCTTTGGGCAACTGAGATGGGGGTCCCCGGGGGGGCACAGGGCGTGGGAGGTTTGTCAGGGGAGGAGTGGAAGAGACCCCAGGGTTTGGAGGAGGGACCACTCCCAAAGCCAAATAAGTTCGTACATAATTCCTCAAATCACTCAGCGGCCCTGGTTCTTGGGGACGGGAACGTTCGGGGGGTGTGCCCTTTGTGTGCCCCGGCCATGGGCACGGAGGAAGAGGGAGGCTAGATGGGAGAAAAGGGTGGTCCTGGGGCTGGTGACAGCGCTGGGACGGTCCCAAACTGTGACCTGGCTCCCCCGTATCCCAGAGGGACACGATTGGTGGGGGAAGCTCCCAGGAGAGGCCCTGGTACCTGGTGAGGTTGGGGGGAGACACACAGCCAGGCTCCCCGGGGAGAGTGTGTCATCATGGGCGGGGGTGGGGTGGGGAGAGCAACAGAGAGAACAGAGGGAGAGAGGAGAGACACAGAGACAGAGCAGCAGAGAGAGCAGGGAAAAGAAGAGCGGGGAGGAGGAGGGAGGGGCAGGAGAGAGGGGGAGAGAGGGAATCAGAGACTCAGTTCCCTCTTCTGAACCGGGCTGGCCGGGGGGAGGAGGAGCAGACGGCTTACTCCGCCGGTGTTGACAAGGCCACAAAAACTCGGGCCACCTTGCCCCTGTCTGTCTCCTCGGTGAGCAAGACATGGAGGGAGGCTGGTGGGTTCAGGGCCAGATCCTCTCAAGGGACAGGAGCGGGGGTGGCGGGGGGCACCACAGGCCTGGGCTGTGCTCAGCAGCTGGTGGTCTGCAGGGAGTCACAGTCCTCTTCCTGAGTTTCGGTTCAGGAATCTGTGAAATGGTTGGAGTTGACGCCATGGCTCCCACCCCCACCCCACCGTGTGTGCGTGCGTGCGTGTGCGTGTGCGTGTGTGCTTGTGTGTGTGTAGGAGTCAGCATCTGGGCTCCGATATCCTGGATTCCACTACACGTCAGGGCTCTGGGCCTCACCCGGGTGGGGGTTGGAGCAGCTGGGCCAGAGTCCCCTCCCTGGAAGGGATTCAGCCTGGGCCCCAGTTTCTGCCTCTCCCTGCTCATCCCAGCGCCTCCCTCCCCCTCCACCCCAGCTCCTTCCTCACTCGGCCGGCAAGCCCCAGCCATGGAAAGAATGAGTGACTGGGGCCAGCCGTTCATGGATGGAAATTCACTGTTCTCTTCTCTTCCTGTTCTGGGATTCATCCTGCTCCGGGCCATTAATACCAAGACAGGATCACCTACTGTGTGCCAGGTCCAGAGCTCAAGTCTAATAGATCGTCGCGTCGCAGCCTCTTCACTGACACCCCCTTTTTACATATGAGAAAAGTGAGGCTAACCTGCATAGGAGCCAGAAGATGGGAGGGCTGGGCCTGGGACCCGAGTCCTGGGGGTGCTGGGCAAGCAGTCAGAGGTGAACTCAGGCCCCGGTTCCCTACTACCTTTAATAAGTCACCTCCCCACTCGGAACCTCAGTTTTTTGGTCAACGAAATCTGTCCACTCCCCCAAACTGCTGTGAACGGTTCCACAACTAATAATAGCAAACATTTGGGGGCTTTTAAACATGACCTGGGTACCAATTTAAGTGACTGCGACCTACGATTTACTGAATTTATTGCTTGAAGCAACCCCACGAGGTGGTCCGTCTCACCCTCATTTTCCAGGTGAGGTCCCTGGATGCTAACTTGCCCAAGGCTCCACGGGGAGCTATGGGGGCTGGGACCAGAATGCAGGGTCGAACCAGGACTTCATCAGCTCTGAGACCTTGGGCAAATCACCTTCTGCCCTGAACCTCAAATTCCTCATGTGTGGAAGCTTTTGCAGGAAGGACAGAGATGGCAGAGTCCTGGTTCAGTGGACCCCAGTTACACGGGTGACCGTGGGCAAGGGACTTAGCCGTACTAAGCCCGTTTGTAAAAGGGGGTGCCGCTAGGAAAAGACAGGGGATGCATATAAAGGGCCCAATGAGACATCTGAGGGAGGACCTTGGACCCAGCCTCTGCCTCCCCATGCCCCCCCTCTTGCCCCAAATGGGCCCAGGGGTGTGGGAAGGGAAGGCGAGGGGCAGGCAGGATTAGCCCCGGGTCCCCCTCCTGGCGCGGCGCCTTTAACCACGCGCTCCTGGGAGCAGCCCTGCCCCCTGCCAGGCCCCGGGCCAGGCCCGTGTTTGCCGTGGGGATCTGGGCTGGCCCAGCTGCCTTTCATTCGGGGGCAGCTTTGCTTGCTTTCCCGCCGCCTCGAAGCTGGGCGGCCGCCCCGCCGGGCTCCCCGCTCCCAGGGAGCAGATGGGCCACAGTGGGAAAGCAGCAGCCGGCCCTAAGAGGATTGACGCCTTTCTTCCCACCCTTTGTGCCACTCCCCGGGGCCGCTTGTGCCCAGACCACAAAGGCCACTTGTTTGGCTGCCTCTGGGGTCACAGAGGTCACAGCTGACAGTGGCACCCTTGGAGACCACAGCACCCTGTGAGAGCAGGAGAGACCAGAGCACCCAGCCTCCTGATAGCCCTGGCCGACATCCGGGGGTTCACCAGAAGCTCTCTCTCATGTGGGGATTTGATACAAACATAGGAGGGACATCTAGGGTTGCTATCTATTAGAGGGGCAGGCTCAGGTAGGGTCTGTGCCCCTTCCTGTCTGTCACCTTGCTGAGAGCCTGAGGCCCAGAGAGAGGCAGGACCCGGCTGAGTCAGACAGCAAGTTAGTGGTCTGCCTGGACTTGGTCCCGACACCCAGCAAAGGGCCCCAACTCCCGGCAAAGCTCCCTACGGCCTTGGAAGTATGCTCTCCCTTTCCTCAGCTTCTTCCTTGTGACTGTGGAGATCAGGAGGATCTGAGGGAAAGAAGTTGGGGGGCAGGGAGGGGGCAGCAGGACCCAGAGGGGCTTGGCGGGCTGGAGCCTGGAGACCCAGGAATAGCCCCAGAAGGAGCGTCTGACGACCGTTTGAGGCCACGCTCCAAGTGAGAGGAGGCAGCTGGGAGAGGAAAAGGACAGGAATTATCTCACCAGTGAGTTTATTTTTAAAAATTGCTGATTGAGTGCCTGTTCTCCAGTGGGTGCCAAGGAAACAGAGATACAAGATCAGGTTCCAGCCTGGAGGGTCCTCATTGTGCTAGGGGGACAGACTTATATGTGACAAGCTCTAGACCAGGGTTTCTCAGGCTCATGTCTATTGACATTTGGGGCCCAACAGTTCCCGTCATGAGGTCCCATCGTACGTTGTAGGATGCCTGACAGCACCCTTGGTCTCCCCCACTGGATCTTAGCATCACACCCCCACCCCCAGCTGTGATGAACAAAAATGTCTCCAGACATTCCCAAATGTCTGGAGGCGAGGGGAGGACAGAATCGCCTCGGCTGAGAACCACCAACCTGGACTCTAACCCTGGTCATTCGTCTGTTTGTTCACCGGACACATGTTTCTTGAGCTCGGAGTGTTAGCTGGGCTCTGTTCAGGGCCGGTGGGGGTGCAGCTGCAACGTTACAGGTGCTGAGTTCGTGCCTACCGAGTGAGTTCGCACCTGGAGCAGAAGGAGAGCTATTGCATGCATGGATGAAGTGGGGGCCAGGGTTCCCAAAAGGCTCCTGGAGGAGGTGACACTTAGCCCAGCCTGGGAGGAGGAGTAGGTACTGGGACCAAGAAAGTGAGTAAGGGAACATTCCAGGCTGAACAGGGCAGGACGGCCATCCTGAGCTTGTTCCCAAGAGGTTCTCAAGGGGCCCACTGCACGCTGGGGACATCTCTGGGGATCCAGATGGCCTCAGACAGGCCCCCGCCAGCCCACAGAGCTTGAGGCATGCAAAGAAAGGGTCCCACCTCTCTGGAGGTTGCAGAGGGATCAGCAACAGCTTCCCAGAGAAGGGGAGACAGGAGTCAAATCTTGAGGCTGTGCAGGCAGGAGCCAGGCAGGCAGGGAAGGGAGCCTGGAGGTGTGGGCAGAGGAAACAGCCTCTGCACAGGTCGCAGAGCCAGAGGGTCCTGAGGCTTTGGAGGAAGCCAGAGAGGCTGCTGGTTCAGGGGCACAGCTTTCTCACAGCGGAGGGGATGGGATGAGGCTGGAGAGTTAGCTGGGGGAGAAGGGCTCAGCTGAAGAGACTAGATTTGATCTGGGGGTGCTGGGAGCCATGGTGGGCATTTAAACAGGGGAGTATTTTTATTTTAGAAAAATTGCTGTGGCTAGACTGAAGAGACGGTGTCTGAGGGGAACAAGACAAGAGGCAAGACATGAGATTCAGGGGTGAACGCAGGGTGGCCGTGAGCCTGGAGAGGAAGGGACGGATCCCACAGACACTTGGGAGGTAAAAGTGTGGGGTGGCTTCTGGGCAGATTATGGGTGGCTGGCAGTGCAGCCCCGAAATGAATCCCTAGATTAGAAATACCAGATAAAAGGTGGAGTAGAGGAAGACAGGCCTGCGGATCTCAGAATACAAATTATGTTTGCAACTTTGCTTTCATGCATTATCTTTAAATATTAATAACCAACAGTTTTTAAGAGCTTAATGTCGTGCCAGGCCCTCTTCTAAGCACTTCATGCTCATCAACTCATTGAGTCCTCACAAGAACCCGTTGAGGGAGATACTTTTTATCAACTCCATTTCACAGAGAGAGAAACAAAAGCTCAAAGAGAGTGAGTAACTTGCCAAGTTTACCCAGCTAGCAAGCGGCTGGGTCGGGATTTGAACTCAGGCAGTCTGGTTCCAGAGGCTGTGCTACCTTCTGTTATACCGATAAATTGTGCAGTTTGTTCAAAGCCTGTTTGACATCTTTTATTTATAAAGTCCTGTGAAAATATAGCAGTAGAAAAGTAAAGGTATTTTATAGATGGTGGTAGAAGGATGTAAACGGAAAAATCATCTTCTGGAATCTCAGGGAAACCCTATACGGCCACCTGGGGGCAGTGTACCCCACATGGAGGAAACCAGGGGCAAAGGCAAGCCCAGTTTCTTTGGGTGTTGAATTTATGAACCCACAGGCCGGGATGGTGAGAGCTTGCTCCCACCGGCACTACTGTTAAGAAAGAGTGTCCTCCGTGGGCCGGGAGGAAGGAAGTGAGGCTCTCAGTTCCCCGGGCCGCAGGGTACCAGCAGCTCTGAGGGTCCGTGATTGTGGGTGGGCCCTTGGGAGGGGTTGCCAGGCCCCATGCACACTCCTTTCCCAGTTCCCTAGACGACCAGCATTAGGCATTTTTGAAACAGCTGGTGGGAGCCAGGGTTAGGGTGGGGTGTTACTCTGCAAACACGGCTATACCCATGACCCCGACCTTCTAATCCCAGGGCTTAGCTGACTTCATTAACTCCAGGGGGCTCAAGAGAGACCCTCCCAAACCATTCTCTGTCAAACCACATTCATGAACGTCCCATTCCTGCGACCTGTACAGGAAACCTCCCCGCCAGGAGGCAGGAGGCAGGAGGCTGGAGGTGGTGGCTCTTGGGTGTGAACTCTCTGGCTGGTGACAGGGCAGGATCAGCCCCACCCCCCTGACTGCCCAAAGGGTAGTGAGGGAGAAACTGGGTGAAAGCAGAGCATGCTGGGTAGCCTGGCCAGGAGCTGATAGGTCCAGCCTCCTACCCCCCACTGTGGTTGCCATGACAACTGAGTGGGGAGAAGGAGGAGGAGAGGGGACACCACTTGCCCCTCAGACAATGGGGACTTATTCCAGGTCACCCTTGGCCTTGTCCTGAGGGACTTGGTGGGGTCAGGAGTTCTGGGTTCCCCATATCCTGCAATATAGAGATCTGGGGAGCAGCCCTCAGTTCAGACCAGGCCTGGGTACCCAGAATGGGGGTCACAGATGGAATCCCCTCCCCTGGAAAACCTCAATCCTACCAGAGCCTCCTCTTTCCTGTGCTCCCTGCTCCCCCAATGCAGGCTAGTTCCAGATGAAGTTTGGTTCATATTCTGTGTTCACCCCTCCACTGAAGAACTTGACCTTGTAGTGGGAGGTGAACAGTGGGTGCGGGGAGGAGGCAGCAGCCACTTTGGGGACGAGCCAAATATTTTATGAGTAATTTAATATGTGGAGCGCGAACCACTGAGCAGAGAACCCGTCAGCTGCCCGGAGCAAGAAGCTGGTCTGGTCCTCATAATGCAGGGGAGAGGATGGGGAGCTGACAGGGATGAGCGGGGCCACAGGGAAGTTAACTCTTTCAGGGCCCTGGGAGGGGGCTAGGAGGGGACAGGCAGGCTCCACTGACGTGCTCTGCACCAGATTCCATGCTGTGCACGTTAGATGGGTTGAGCACTTGAACTTGGGAGGGAAAGTATGGCCCTTTGGAAAAGGCACTGACTTTGACACACACAGACCTGAGCTTGGCTCCTGCTCAGTGTATGGCCCTGGGCCAGTGACTCCGCCTGCCTGAGCCTCAGTTTCCCTATCTATAACATGGTGACAATGATAATGATACCTACATCACAAGCAAGAATCTGTTGCAATAAATACAAAGAATTTAGTGCGGCTGCCCAGGACACAGCTCAGTAAAGCAAACTGACCTCATGAGAACTTCACGGCAGCTCTCCAAACCCTTTCACATCCTTTGTGGGGGTGTCCCCACCACCTAGCTATGTCCCGGCCCCTCCTCTCCAGTCCTAGAGTGGGGCTTGAAGGGCTCTTGTCCCATTCTACACCTGTCATGGTTCTGCTTCTTCCTGACACCTGCTGTAGCACCCCCTCAAGGTTTCTGGGGAGGGGTCCTGTTCAGCCTGGTGGCATGAAAGGGACACAGGTCTTGGACTGAGCTCAATCACATTCTAGCTGTGTGACATGGGCAAGCACTTTGTCCTGTTGGGAGTTCGTTTCCTCATCTGCAAAATATGATTAAACGAAGCTCCTTCCTCAAAGGATGCTGTTGTAATTAATGAAGATCATGCTGTAAAGGGGCTAGCACAGAGCCTGGTATACAGTAGGTGCTCCTTAAATGATTCTTCATCATCAATACTTTGAGAGAGCTGTTGAGGGGCCACACAGTCTTAGTGTATGTCCCCGCTCTGCCATGTACCAGCTGTGAGAGCTTGGCCAAGTTGCAACCTCTCCGTACCTCAGTTTCTGTGTCTGTGAAATGGGTGTCATAGTAGTACCTGTCTCATGAGAATTAGACAAGATATACAACGTGTTTAGACCAGATCTTGGAGCGAAGGAGGAGTCCATGTTAACTGTTATTATTCTCTTCTTCTGAGGTGAAGGAGCAGTTCGTGAAAAGGAATCTCCCTGCCCTCACCCTGCCGTTCCTGGGTCTGGGAGCAGGTCTCCCCGTGATACCTTATGTGGGGCTTGGGTGTACAGCAAGGTGAGCTCACTACCTGTATCTTTCGACTGTGCTGGGGGACTCCAATAGGGCTTGGGGGCTTCTCCCCACAGGTGGTTCTGCCCCTTTGTTAACGTTAAGCCGCCCCTTTTGTCCATGACCCAACCATCTTTTCACTTCCTGAAAGCAATCCAATGAGCCTGAGCTGAGGTGACTCAGAGACCACGTGGTCTAGTCTTCTCCTTTTACAGATAGGGAAACTGAGGCTCGAGAGGGGAAGGGTGGTTCCCAAAGTCATACAGCAAGTGGATGCTCAGGTATAAACTTGAACCCAAGTCTTCTGGATCCTAGTCCAGTGCCCCTCCCCCTCTGTACCAGGCTGCCTCTGGGTGCTCCACTGTGACTAATGTCCACTTCCACTGATGGACCTTTGGAGGCCCGCAGATGTGAGGGGACTGGACCATGGTCCCGCAGCCAATGGCGGAAGCACCAGAACCTGGGTGAGCTCCACGCCACATCCGGCAGTGCCAGTCTGTGGCCTCATCACCACGCTCCAGCAGGGAGAGCCTGGGCAGGCCAGGGATGAGTCCCCAAGCTCCAGAGAGGAGAGTCCCTTACCTGAGGCCACACCATGAGTCAGCGACTCTGGGACCAGTGCTCATGCCCCTTCCTTGGCCCCATTGCCTATGTCTAATGTCCTTGCACCGAGGATCCCAAAGTCCCCACTAGCTTCGCTCCAGTGACAGGGACACTAATCGAGCACCAACGTACACGGAGCGTGAGGCTCAACCCCCCAAGGCGTCTGCTGTGCTGTTTTCCCGGGGACGGCTAGCGCCTGCCCTGTGTGAGTACCACCCTGGTGCCTTACAGACGTCCTTTATCACCTTAACAGCTGGGCACACAGATTACTGTCCCGGCCTCCTAGATGAGGAAGCAGGCTCGAGGGGGACAGGTGACTCCAGATCACACAATTACCTGCCGGGTGGAGGGCAGTCGGTCCCCGCGCAGGATCCCAGCCCCGTGAGCTCCCCATGTTCAGGCTGTCGCTGTCCTGAGCCGTAATGCAGTTGGAATGAAGACATATTTTTCAGGCCTCCTTCCCCGGAAACCAGCTGGGGAGGGTCCCAGCCAGGCTGACATTTATGTACTGTCTTGAATCTCATCCACTGGCGTGTTCCAAACAAGGTCTGCAGACGCGTCTTTAAGGAGCACCCAGCTGAAACCTGTGCCCTTAGGGAGGCCGCCCCGAGGAGTGCTAACTCCGGACCCGGAGCCCAGAGACAGGCTGCGCCCAGGTGCCACTGCAAACCCGTGCTGGAGGGAGAAGGGCAAATTTTCCCCGAAAGGGGCACAGGACTTTCCAGTTTGCAAAGCTTTTTTTTTTTTTTTTTTTGCCTCTCATAGCTCAGAGAACAAATCTCACAACAACCAATAGTCTCATTCCACAGATGAGGATGCTAACATTGTTGGGGGCTTGCCATGTGTTAGGTGTGCCGCTCCAGCCTTTAGTAACCGCTCTGGCTTGTGTGCCTACTAAGCCCCAGGCGGGCGCTCTGCATGCACCGCCCACCCATTCAGTGCTCACACTGATATTAGCCAAGACCGTTTCATTTCACAGCCGAGGAAACAACAGCTCAGAGTGGAGGGGACTTCCCTGCCAACGTCACCCAGCTGGAACGTGGCCAGACCGGATTTGAACCTGGTGGGGCTTGCGTGAGAAGCCAATGAGGGAATGCCCACCGAGCCCTGTGCACTCTGCCTGACACATAGTAGGTGCTCCCCTGGCTGCACTTTGCTTCTTTTGCCCTCTTTCTGCTGTTGGCTCATTTACATTCTCCCTGCGCCCCAGATGCTGTAAGAGCTGATAGGGACAGATACGTGACAAAGTGGCACAGAGAGGGATCTGGGAAAGGCAACGGGAAAACCAGGTGGGGGAGGCAGGAAGCGAGGAAGGAGGCTGCCAAGCCCATATGGGCCACGCAGGCTTCGCGCTCCTGCATCTCTCCGGAGCTCAGGGGCCTCGTTCTCTATCGCGTCCTTCGGGAATGGGCCTCAGTGCCCTCGCCTCTGCAAGGGGCGACAATGCCTTGGTGTGTGTGTGTGTGTGTGTGTGTGTGTGTGTGTGTGTGAGGGGGAGAGAGAGAGAGAGAGAGCGCGAGCGCTGGGGGTGTGGTGGGGAGGGCTTGTCATGAGGATTGAATGGACGAGTGTCTATATGGCCAGCACCTTCCAGATCTCAGTTGAGTTTCTGTCTGCCTGCCTGACTTTGTTTCACTTGGAAATGCCAAACCTTCCCGTGGAAATTGTCCCAAGGGCCCATGGAATATTATTCCATTCCCCTCTTCATGGCAGGACATCATTTCAACATTCCTTCCATCTTTCCGCTCTTCCTTCCATCCAACAACTGTTTCCTGAGCCTGCATTGTGCACGTCCATCTCCAGGTCCTGTGCTCTCCGGAGTAAGACGTGTCCACCCACCGGTGAGTTAACTAACATCCCTGTGTTCATCCATTCATCTGATTAACATGAGTCTTTGGGTTCTCTGGGGCATGAAATGTCCAGTCCTGGCCTCCGTAGTTCCCTCCTGGGTGCCAGTTATGTTCTGTATGGATGAGGAAACTGGGTCAGTGCTGTGTGATGGGGACTTGGCCATGGCTTCCGCCCATGTAAGTGACCATGTAAGTGACCGTGTAAGAACTCTTCCCCCTTTTCCCATGGGTGTGCTAATCAGTAGGCTTGGGGGTAGGCCTAAGATTCCATTTCTGTCACCAGTGAGTCTCACGTAGCCGACTAGTTCAGCCCCCTCCTTTTGTCAGGAAGTCTGAGGCTCAGAGCATGGTAACAACTTCTCTGAGGTCACACAGTAAGCCAGGTTCCAAGACCAGCCTAGAACCGGGAGCTCTTGACTCTCCATCCAGGGTGCTTCCTGCTCTGCCAGGTCCCCTACTGCTGTGGGTGTCCCTCCCTGGGTGGCCCTGCTGGATTTCTTGAACAAACACCCCCTCTCCTCCTGCATCTGGTCCACCGGGTTGTCTATGAGAATGCCTCCTGGCTATGTGCGAAAATAAACACAGCTCACAGCTTGCTGTGAGAGGAGGGCATGAGTCTGTGTGTGTGCTGGGTAGGGGGTGGCTTAGGGCAGGGCACCTGGTGCCCCACTGTCCGCAGAAGACCGGAGAGACAGGGTCATGGAGGAGAAAGGGGAGTGGGACCCGCTGTGCTCAGAGCAAGGGGTATTCAGCACAGGGAAAGCAGATCACCTGCCCACTGCCCTTCCCTCTGCCTGCTGTGAGCTCCCTCACCGTCGCCATCGGGAACATAATCACGGCGACCACAATGGCAGCCATCACAGTGGAGGCTAATCACCGAGCGCTCGCCCTCACCAGCCCCTGTGCTACCACCACCCACGGAGGAGAGAATTCAAGTTCATAACAGATCAACCGCTGAACCAGTGTCCCTCACCCCGGCCACTTAACATGTGGTCCCGGCCCAGCAGCACCAGCTCCTCCTCGGCCCCAGCTTGTTAGAAAGCAACTTCTCAGCCACCTCCCCGCCCCCAGTGAATTACAACACACATTTTACTAAGACTCCGGGTGGTTTTTGTGCACATTAAAGTTCAAAGAGCCCTGCACCATCACAGCGCCCCAATCCCAGTAACAGCCCACCACGGACAACAAAACCAGCACTTGTGGGGAACTGCCTGGATGCTGGGGGCTTTGCACATAGAGCCCCACTTTAGCCTTATTGGCTTTCTGGTGTGGGCTTGATTATTACTGCCATGTTACAGGTGAGGAAACTGAAACCCAGAGAGGTTAAGTAATTAGCCTGAGAACACACAGTCTGAAGAGGTGGCATTTTGAATATAGCCTCTCAGAGACCACTGTCCTTCCAGTTCCCGGGCCCCCAGCCTTCCCTTCCTTGCTGCATTTTGCATCTTGTGTAGGTTTCAACAGACACGAAGTCTATTTCCCATTCTTCCCTCAATCCCATGAGCCAATGGACTCTTGAGGGCAGAGGCTGGGCTACTACCAGTCACAACTTTTCTGTTTGTTAACTCAGCCCTCTCACTTGGAGGCTGGGGGGTACAGAGGACCACCTGCACTGTTTAAGAAAAAATGCAGATTCCTGGGCCCTTCCCGGTCCCACAGAGCCAGAGCCAGATCCTCTGGGCTGGGGCCCAGACATCAGAAGCTTCCCAGGGGTTTTTCTCACCCACTAAGATTGGAGGCCAAGTGTCCAGGGTTGCAATGCCTATGTTACAGTCAAAGGCAACGAGGCCCAGAGATTTTTTTGTTCCTGTCCCAAGGTGGGAACCTGGCCGACTGGCCCCCTGGCTGAGGAGTGAGGCAGCTCTGGATGCCAGGTCCTGCTCCTCTCCTTCCGAGCCTAGAGCCACAACCGGGTCTGGAGCAGGTTGGCAAGTGCAGCCCACAAACTGTGCTGCTTGCTGGATAAAAATGGCTTTTATATTTTTAAATGGTTGGGGGAAAAGTCAGAAGACAAATATCTCATGTTATATGAAAATTCCAGTATCCATAAATATTTACTGGGACATAGCCATGCTCATTTGTCTCCATGTTGTCTGTGGCTGTTTTCCCACTGCATGAGCAGAGGGGAGTGGTCAGGAGAGAGACTGCACGGTCCACGAAGCCTAAAATACTTCCTATCTGGCCCTTTCCAGGAAAAGCGTGGCAACCTCTGGTCCAGAGCAGTGATTCTCAAACTCCAGCTGCATCCAGATCATCCCCCGGAGGACTTGTTAAAACACAGATGGCAGGGCCGCATCTTCAGGTTTTCTGACTCAGCCAGTCTGGCGCAGAGCCTGAGAACCTGCATTTCTGACAAGCTCTGGGATAGTGCTGACGCCTGAACCACACTTCGGGGACCCCGGTTTAGAGGAACTTGGGTCTTCAGAACTGACGCTCAGCCCACCCTGGAAACTCACAGCCGACCCAGGGAGTGGAATGGACCCTGGGAGAAGAGAGGGAGGACAGACGAGCTCCCTCCCTCCAGGCCCCACCCCACCCACCCGTCCGCCAGCCCCTCCTCCCGGCAGTCCTTCTCCTGGTGTCTGCTCCCCCCTGGTGGCTGCTCGCCGGGGTCTCGCCTGGCAGTGCAGCCGTCATCGCCCAGCCCTCTGTTTGGAAACGCGTTTCAAAGCTTTCCAAGTTTGCACATCCTTTCCCCTAGGGAGTCCACTTCTAGGAATTTAATCTGAGAAAAGAATCGAGGATGTGTAGCAGGATGTTCACGGCTGTGTTGTTTGTTTGTAAGGGGGCAAAGTAGGGGCAGCCACGTGGCATGGTCACACAGCTAGTGAGAAGCCCGGGGCAGGATTTGAAGTTGGGCCTGACTCAAGAGCCAGTGACTAACGGCCTCACTACACAGCCTCTCTGGCGCCCCCTGCCTGCCACAGGGAGCAGTGATCGAGAGCACGGACTCCAGTGCGGAACTGCCTTGTGTTGGATCCTTGTCTTGTTACTTGCTAGCTGTGTAACAACAGGCAAGTCACGTGACTGCCCTGTCTCAGTGGTCCCGTCCATGGAAGGGGAACAAAACTGTAAAGGTTACGTGGGTTAACACAAGTCTTTAGCCCTGTGCACTGGGTGAGCTGTGATAATTATTACTTAAGTCCCCGCCTTCCTCCTTTTTTGCCCTTTAGCCTCTTTACCTCTTCTTCACTGGCTGAAAGCACTGTGGGCCACTGGAAGGGGCACAATGGTCAGGGCGGACTGGGGCAGAGGTGGGGAAGCTCAGATGGGACCCTGCAGCCAGGACGTGGCATTTAGTAGGGCTCACCCACGCTGCTCTGAAAACTGCCCCCGCCCATGGGCTGGCTGGGCCCCTGCACTCTGGGCAACAGGTCAGCGAGCTTAATGCTCAGTTAAACAGACCAGGATCTGAATCCTGGATCTTCTGTGTGACATGGGCAAGTAACATCCCCACCCTGAGCCCCGTTAGTCTCACCCGTAGAATGGGGGCAATAAGATTCCAGGAGTGCTTCTTAAAGTGTGCTACGGGGGTGGGGGTGGGGGGGGCGGGGGCACAGCAGCAGCATCACCTAGGAGCTCAGAAAATGCAAATGCTGACACGCCCTCCTGGTGGCTGTGGGGCTCACTGAGTCTGAGAGCCGCTGGAAAGAGTGCCTACTCCTCAGGCTTGTTGTGACCGTTCATGGGGAGATCAGGGGAGGGGCTGGGGGGCTGTGAAGGGGGAGTCTGTAGAAGGGGATTCCAACAGGTGAGGGTGACAAGGAGGTGGTAGGTATGTCTACAGGTTTAGCAAGAGCTTTGAGAAAGACAGAAGCAGACTCCACTGTGTACCTGTCAGCTGTGTGGCTGTGGGCAGATCACTTGCCCTCTCTGAACCTCAGATTCTTATCTGTAAAATGGAGATAATACTATGTATCTGCAAGAACTTGTGGTGGGAACTGAATGGGCTATGTTCATAAAGCACTAGGTGCACAGTAACTCAATTGTGATGTGGTTACTATTATTGTAACTATTAGTACTAGATTCAAAGACCAGCCAGAGTTTGTATTAAAAGGGTTGAGCAGTAAAAAGAAGCCTCAGGCCCTGGAGAAAAGGCTGCAGGTCTCTGTGGAAGAGTCTGAGGTTGGGGCAGGTCATCAAGGCCAGAAGTGAGGCCAGGAGATGGGGGCAGAAGTCTTGCCCAAAGAATGGGGCCCTGAGAAACAGGCCAGCCAAACAGGAGGCTGGGTTGGTGCCATGGCCCTAGGTGACAGGCCAGAGTACTTTGAACCCCTCCTACTTTAGGTCAGGATTGGTCGACAGTCTTTGTGGAGTAGGGCTTAGTAGGAGGGTTTGCAGAGAGAAGGTGCAGGTCTGGGACTGTGGGCGAGCCTTCTGTCTGTGGTCTTGAGTCTTGACTGAGAGGCTGCCGTGCACCTTGGGCTCTGGGGTGGGGGTGGGGGGTTCAAAGACGGGCAGGATAAAGTGCTCACAGCCTAGCTGGAGAGATGGAGCAGGCATGAGCGCGAGGCCAGACGCAGGCTGTGCACGCTCACACCTGAGAGAGCGAAAGTGGGGTTAGAAGAGGCCAGAGGAGGGAGAGATGTGAGGCTGGAGTGACCACGTTTCAGGGAGGTGTGGCTCGAATGAGCTTTTCAGGGGTGGCTAGACAGGCAGAGCGGAAGGGGAGTAGCGTGAGTGAGGCCACCGAGGCAGGAGCCCTGGGGTTTGCCTGGAAGACAGAAAAGGCTTGGCTGGTCTGGAGCGGATATTTTCTTTGACCAAAAGAGAGGAAGGCCAACCCACAGAGAGCCTTGAAGGCCAGGCTCGTGGGCTGGGACTGTGTCCAGCTGGCAGCGGAGTGGCATTTGTTCTCATTGGATGGTGGAGCTTGTGCCAGTCTGGGAAGATACGAGGAGGGGGACCACAGGGGGAGACTCTGAAGGGGAAGTGTCTTGGCTCCAGGTCAGTTAGGACTGTGGAGGGGGGCCCCTTGATCCCTTGGGTGGGGACATGTGACATTATAAGCAGAAAACCCCTTTTGTGGTTGGCCTGGACATGCTGCCTTGAAAGAGGTCTCAGGTCACGGTAGGCAGGCCTGCCCTTGACCCCAGCCCTGCTGTGGGGCTGAGGACAACCTCTCCTTCCCTCCAATCCTCAGTTTCCTCCTCTGTAAACTGGGCACAATGCAACATGACTCCCAGGATGACTGTGGGGATTAATGAGAAAATGAGGAAAGGGTCTAGCTCAGTGCTTAGAGCATAGTAGGCACTCAATAGATGGCGTTCCCTCTGACCTCCTACTGTGTGGCTATCACAGAGCTGGACACAGAGTCTGACCCTCCAGTCACCTTCAGTTAGATAGAGTTCCTGTTGTCAGAGGTCATTTATTCATTCATTGTTCAGTCATTCAACTAGCATTCAAGCTTCATTTCTGAGCATGCACCATGTGCCAGGTGCTGGGACATGGAGCTGAATTAGACCCCTGACCCTCGGTCGGGAAGAGTTTATTTACTCATTCATTCAGCACACTCATGGAGACTGGCTGTGGGCTTTGGCTGGGCAGAAGTGGGGTTGAGGGTAAAGTGAGCTTTGCTGGTGGGCGAGGGGTGGGAAGGGGGATGAATCAGCCCCACATTCACACCTCTGGGTTCGGGAAGAGCAGGAACCCAGAGAAGATGCTGTTGGCACCTTCCATGCCCAGCAGGGAGTTCTTTTCTGTGGCCTGCAGGAAGACGTTCTCCCCCTCCTCCAGCTTGAGGACGATGCCGCCCGTGGTGACCTGGAAGGTGCTCTGGACGTAGTCGCAGAAAGTGACCACCTTCTGCGCGCGGTCACGGCCCCGCATGAGGTTCACACACAGGTTCCCTCGTGAGCTGGCGTGGTAGGTGAAGTAGTAGAGGCCGGGCACCCTGCAGACGAACTTGCCACTGCGAGGTTCGTAGTTGTTGTTCTCATTGATGATCACGTGGTCGAAGCGGATGGTCTGGTCCTTCCGCAGCGGCGTGTTGACAGTCCGTGTGATGGAGAAGGCGATTTTCTGTGTAGCCTTGTAGTCTCCCGATTCACCCTTGGGGCCACGGACTCCGGGGAGCCCTGGGGAGCCTTTGGGGCCCATGGGGCCCTTGGGGCCGACTTTTCCTGGCTTCCCTGGAATCCCGGGTTCCCCCTTTTCTCCATACTCGCCATGGTCGCCAGCTAGCCCTGGCATCCCTGGAAAAGCAGAGACAAGAGATCACCAAGAACCAAAGAAAGGGGCCCTAGGCTAAGAGGCAGGGGGCCTGGCTGAGCAACCTTGGGCAGGTCCCCGCTCCTCTCTGGTTCTTAGCCTCTCATTCGTGAAAAAGAGGGGGCTGGTCCGAGGGCCTCCGAGTCCCCTTCCAGCCCAGCTCTCGGAGTCTGTGATGTGCTTGGCTGCAATGGGGACTGACACCCATAGGGTGGGAGCAGGGTCTCCCTGAGGAAGGTGCTGGGCCAGCCCTCCTCACCAGCTCACACAGCGCCCTTGTTCTGCCTTCAGCCCGGAGGCCAGATAATTATCGGCATACGTGTTGTCCTGCTCTGTCCCCTGCCCCGTGGCTGATGTCCCTAACCAATCATGCAGTCTTTCTTGCTGAACCTGGAAGGGAGGGCTTAGAATCCTCCCACTCCACCACTCCAAGCAGCCGCTACCCCTCCGTTTGGCACAACACAAGATGAAACCTCTTTCCCATAGAGTGGCGGAGGTTAGTGATGGAGAACGTGGATTCAGGGGGCAGACAGATGTGCGTATCACGTCACATCTGCCATTATTAGTTGTGCCACCTTGACTGAGTCAGATTCTCCACGGCTTAGCTTCCTCGTCTGTAAAATGGGGGTGATGAGATTCTGTGGGCTTGTGAGAATTAAATGAGCCCATCCGGGGAGAGAGGCTGGTTGGTTCTGAGTCAATGAATGTAGGAACTAGATTTCACGGGGGCCTCAGGATGGCAGGGAGTCTCATTGGATCCCTGTGACAAGCCCACAAAGTACTGTCTGCATTTTACAGGGAAGGGAACAGCAATTCAGAGAGGCGAAGCCACTTACCCTGGAAGCAACCCAGGGCTGCGTGACTATGGTGGTACCCTCTCTCTACCCTGATTTAGTGGTCAGAGATCTGCCAACTTGTCCCAGCCTCAACATGTACTGGGCTCCTTGGGGCAAGTCAGTGGCCTTTCTGGATATTAGTTTTCCCATCTGTAAAATGGGAATCCAAATGCCCTCCTGGCAAAGTTATTTCGAGGACTCAGCCAGCTGATGGATGGGTTAAGTGTTTTTGCAATCTCTAAAGTAGGCAACCGAGACTTGGGACGGGGCAGGGCCTCAGTCAGTGACACCAGTGTGTCCCCAGAGTACACAGCACCTTTCTCTCCCTTTATCCCTGGCGTCCCAGGCGTGCCATCAGCTCCTGGTGCCCCTGGAATGCCCGGGATGCCAGGGATGGCCGGGTGCCCGGTGCAGCTCTGGGCCTGGGAGACATCTGGTGGCCCCAGGAGCAGCAGCAGCAGCAGCAGGAGGCCGCTCCTCAGGGTCTTCATCACCGTGCTGTCCTGGCTGCTTCCTGCAGGGGACAAGAAGGTGTGGTGGGTTAGCGCTGTGGTGCCTCCTCATTTCTTTTTAAATTCATCCATCCATTCATTCTTGGTTTGAGCGTTCATTCATTCAGTCGTCGGTGTGCTCGCTGAGTGTGCCCTGTCCCCCAGACCCTGTTCCGAGTGCTGGGGATACAGTGGCAGACACGCAGATATGGCCCCACCGTCGTGGAGCTGACAGTCCAGGGGAAGACAGCTGATAAGCAGGTGAGCATGCAAGTGAACAGAACCGGTGAGAGACGGTGGTGAGTCCAGAGGGAGCTGGAGAGGGGGGGCTGCTTTTGTGAGGGACAGTTTCTAGACAGGGGAGGCATCTCTGAGAAGTGGAAGTTCACAAAGGGCCAGGGTAAGAATGTTCCCGGGGTTGAGGGGGACAGTGGGGGCAGAGGGGAGGGAGGGTCAGGGCCTGGTGGTGACAGTGGTCTGCGGGTTTTGGATTTTATCCTAAGAGTTCTTACTCATTAGAGCTTCTGAACTCAGGGTGCCCACGCTGCTCGCACAGCTGGCTACTTTACACCCTCAGCACAGCCCCACAAGGAGGAAGCTGTTATTGCTACACTGAAGGGGACCCTGACGGAGGCTCAGGGTGGCCGAGTCACTTGCTGGGGGTCACATAGGAAGGACTACAGCCAGGACTCAAACCCAGGCCTGTCAGTCACTAAACCCAGTGACCCCGCCAGCGGCCCAAACCATGTCTTGTGGCAGGATATTCCCGGGTGCCTCCAAAGGCTGTGGGCCCTGGCGAGAGGGTGGTGCTGGCCCCTCCTCAACCCCAGAGGGCTAGGAGAAGCTCTGGGCCATCTCGAGCTGGTGGGCACCGCCGGCACCCCATGGCATCAGTCCTCAGGTTGGACGTGACCTTAAACCTCATCTAGTCCAGCCCGTTGCTCATTGTTTCAAATCGAACTGGCCTTCTTCACTAACATGAATTTGCTCATTTTGAAGTGGACACTCAGGCATCGTTTAGCACACTCATAGTGTTGTGTGACCCCCACCTCTAGTTCCACACCATGTTCACCCCCCCCATAGAACTGTACTCATTAGGCACTTCCTCCCCAATCCACGTCCCCCTCAGCCCTGACAACGGCCAATCCGCGCTCCCACTCTGTGGGTTTACCTCGGCTAGACATTCAACATAAAACAAACCATACAGTACGTGACCTTTCGTGCCTGGCTTATTTCACTCAGCTTAACGTTGCTCAGGTCCGTCTGCGCTGCGGTGAGCATCAGCACTTTCTGTCTTTTATGGGTGAATAACAGTCCATTGCATGGACATATTATAGTCTGTCTTTCCCTTCATTGCTGATGGGCATTTGGGAAGTTTCCACCTTTTGGCTACCATGAATAGTGCTGCTACGAACAGCCATGTGCAAGAATTGTCTGAATACCTGTTTTTAGTTCTACCTAGGAGTGGAATTACTAGAATTACTGCCTGAGGTCTTATGGCAATTCCGTGTTTAACTTTTTGAGGAAACGTCAGCCTGCTATTTAGTCTCCTCAATAACATCTCTGCCAAGGGCTCTTCCATCCATAACTTGCACCATCTCAGTAACAAGCAGCACATTACTTAACCGAGGCGGCCCATTCCTTCTTTGCCCAGATCCGAGTTCTCCCCATCCGTCGAGCCTGGGGTCACAATTTCCTCCTCCGGAAAGCATTTTCTCATCACCCCTCAGTCCACAGAGGCCAAGCTATTTCCTGCTCTTGAAATGGGAGCGCAGAGCGGCCCCTGCACACCTCCCAGGACAACGGTGGGGACCCCGGCAGGGCCGTGGCTCGGGAAGGGCCACAGGGTTCTGAGCTCTGGTGCAGACTCACTGCTGCTGCTGCTGTTGGATCCTCACTGCGCTCTAGGGAAGTAGGTTGTGATTATTTTCCCATGTTGCAGGTGGGGAAACTGAGGCTCAAACATTAGAAAGCAACCTGCCCACAATTATCTGGGAGTTTGTTATGGCCAGACTCCTCTCATCCCTGCCTCATGCTGGCTGGGCCAACCCAGAATTTGGTATGTGGAGGCCTCCCTGGGACCAGAAAAACCTGCCGGGTTTTGGCTCATGTTCTCAGAAAATCAGCTTCACCCCCTCAGTCCAGTTCCAATCAGTTCACCGCCCAAAGCACTGAGCCATGCCAGGCTCTGGTCTGGGAGGCTGCACCAGGGGATGTGACCGGGACCCAGAGAGACAGGCTTAGGCTCCGCCCTGCTCCAGAGAGAGGGCGCTTCAGGGGACCCGGCTCATCTTTGAATGAACATCAGTTCCCACTGTTGTTGGAGGTCTCACAAACTGACAGTTTGACAACGTTCATAATCCATGTGTCGGGTGCTTAGCAGAGATCAGGCTCTGTGCCTGACACACCATTATCTCATTGAACTTGGTCCTTACAACAACGTCTGGGGAAAGGCATCCCTGACCTCTCATTTTACAGATGAGGAAACTGGGCACAGAGACAGCAAGAACCTCAGTCAAGGTCACACAGCCGAGGGGCTAGAATTCAAACCCACGCCCATTGGGTTGTAACACTCACAGGGTGTAAGGAGGCTGCTGTACTTGGTGGGTGAGAACATGGGCCTTGGAGCCAGATGGCCCGACAGGAGGCCCTAGTGTGCAGGCTGCACTGGGAGCCGAGCTGGGCCCGGGGCCTGTGCCCCGTGAAGGAAGCTCTTGCCATCACTGTCACTGTTGCTATTAGGCAGCAAACACACACCGGTGGTGAGGGCCCTGGGGCGTCATCAGGAAATCAGCTGCCAGGGTCCCCAGCAGGCCCCTGCCACTTCTTAGCTAAGGGCCTCAGACAGCTCACTGCTCCTCTTGGCCCACCTCCTCCCACAACATGGGGCTAACACCAGCCTCTACCCCTTGGGGCTGCTGGGAGGACAGATGAGCTCCGGCTTACCACAGGGTCTGGCGTGCTGGGAGTGCGTACTGCATATTTGTTACTTTTAAAATTGTCCCCATCATCTAAGAACCCCCAAGTCGTGGGACAGGATGGAAGATGATCGGAAAAGGAAACGAGGGTCAGTCTCTTTGAGAGGTTGGGCTCAGGGATGGGGTACATCTCAGGCAGAGGCGGCCCAGGGGTGCAGAGCGTCCATCAGTGAGGCGGGAGGAGGGAGAGCAGGGTCCTGACCTTTAATGAGACCGAGGCTTTTCGGGGAAGTGGGAGGTGGGGGTCGGGGGGAGGGTGTGGGGAGATTTGGGCTCTGGCTCATTTCAGGGGCTGCTGAGTCTCATCGGGTTGGACGCTCCCCGCCCCCTGCTGCCTTCCCCAGCCATCACCCCTGCCAGCCTTGCCCCTCCCTCATGTCTTTCCCTGCATCGCTGACCTCTCCATCTCCTTGCAGCCCCAACAATTCCTTTATCCCTGACTTGGAGTCAGGCCAACTTGACCTCGAACATTCCCACCCTTCTGCCCCTACCTCCCTGTGTGACCTCAAGCAAGAGCATGAACCACTATGAGCCTCTTTGGAAAAGTTAATTTCTACCTGAAAGGGCTGCCAGAGGATTAAATGAGATGGGGCCTGAAAAAGTAAAAATAAAAATAAAGGTCCCTGGGGTGGCATAAGTCAAATTATTTCTTCAAAAGAGTCATCCTAAGCTTTCTCAGCAGAATGCAAGGAAGTAAGAGAAGGCAGGTATTGAAGAAGGTCTGGGCTGGGTGGAGGGGGACCTGGGGTCTCATATCCTTCTGCCTCTGACATCTTGGTCCAGGTGGTTTGATAAACTGGGTGACCTTGACCTCCTTTAGGGCACATAAGACCCCTGAAAGGTTCTGTTATCCCCAGAGACAGTCTCAGCCAAGAGGTTCTATGACTCGCCCCAGATCACCAGCACTTAAGAGGCAGAAGCAGGACTCAGCCTGAGTTTTCGTGACCACACAGCCCGTCTGCTGGTGGCTCCCATTTAGGCTGCCTCCCCATCACCTGGGCCCTGGGGGTCTGCAGACCCCCAAGTTCACCTCTAGGCAGTGTGATTCCCGAGGTCAGGGCCCAGGCAGGAATCCCCACTGTGGAAATCACCACCCTCTGCTGGCCAACCCCCCAGGCACCGGGCCGCATGCTCACCTGGGAACCTGGCGTCCTGCGATGCCCTTTGGCGGCGCAGCAGTGGGACCAGGAGCCAGGAGCCTGATGCTCTCTGTGCAGAGCAGAAGTTCCCTTCCCCAAACACGGAAGGGCCTTCCCCTGACAGCCCCCTCCCATGGGCCCAGCAGGCTGGCCCCCCTGCCCCAGTCGCCCCACTCTCACCCTGCCCTGCTGCCTGCAGGCAGTTTCAGGTCCCGTTTTTGCAATGTGGAGGGACTTACTGTAAATAGGGTAGGCCGGTGGTGAGTTTGGTTTCGCCAGCTCAGCAGCTGTGGGGGGAACAGGCTGTCCTGGTAGAATGTCCACAGCTGGTGGTTCGGTCCCAGGGCCTCTGACCTCACGAGCTTCTAAGGGAACTGGGTGTTCCTCGGTGAAGTGAAAACGTGGCCGGCCTGGTGCCTGGGTGCTGGGGCTGGAGTCAGAAACCTTGATTCGTAACCTGGTTCTGCCACTTACCAGCTAAACGTTCTCAGCCAGAGGGGTGCAAGGGAGCCCCATTTCCTCTGTCACATGATGGGACCATAATTACACCTGCTGTAGGGACCGCACGGGCATGGAGGGGTGCAGATGGGACCTCGGAGGAGGAGGGAGGGCACGTGGGGACTCACAGTGCACCTGTTCCTTGTTAACAGCACACCACGCCCCAGGCTTCCTCTGTCAGGGCCCGTCTCCTCTGCTTTCTTCCCAGTCTGCACCCTTGCTCTTCCCCTGTTCCCAGAAAATAATCTAATAATGAAAAATGAATTTTAAATGTGGCCATTATTTATTTATACAAGCAGGCTCGAAGCTGACGACAATGATAAGCATAGGCAGGGGCCGGTTGCTTGTTAGTCTTGGAATCACACCAAGTTAGAGCTGGAGAGGGGCTTGGAGGCCACCCAGCCCACCCCCCTCAGTTCAGCCACAGGGAAACTGAGGCCCCCATGTGCCCTGCATGGGGAGACGGAGCCACAGGCAGATCAGCCCCGGCCCCTGCCCCCACGGAGTGCCTCTTCTACTGGGGGAGACTGGGGCGAGCCACCCGGTGACACATGGTTTCATGGCTCCTGTGATAAATGTCACAAAACAGGAGTGAATGCTGGAGCCCGGACCTTGTGCAAGTGGCCGATGCAGGACTTGGAGCCACATCTGACGCCAGTTATCAGGAGAGGTGACGCCCCCTGGGCGCGGTTGCCCGGCAGGCACCGGCACCAGCGCCGCGAGGGTCGGCAGGCCGTCCTGATGTCCGTGCCTGGAGATGAGAGATCGGTGGCCTGTGGGTGCTGCCTGGTGGGGCCTGTTCACTGCAGTCGGTGGCAGGGAAAGAAAAGAGCAGCTTGATAAAACCAAAGGGGCCAGGCCTGGGTGCAGATGGGACGGTGGTGGGTGCTGTGCAGAGAGAGGGGGGTGAATTGGTTGCAGGTCCAGGAGACCATCTGAGGGTTTCTGAGGCCCCTCGGGCCTGGCCTGTAATTCTCTGGTGGCTGGTGGCATCGGGAGAAGATGAGCTCGAACCTGGGGTAGAAGCAGCAGGGAGGCAGTAAGGCAGGGCTCTGGAATCGACCTCTTCCGAGTCTGAATCCCAGCCCTGCCTTTCTCTGGTTACATGGCCTCAGGAACATTTACTGACTTCTTGGGGTGGGTACGGGGGGCACAGTGAGGTAACCTGCCCACCTGGGGCCCAGCTGAGTGCCCAGCTGTTGGTGGGCAAAATGCAAACCTGGGAAAAGTACGGTTTATTCGAAAAGACAGAATTCTTGGAGCCTAGGAATGTAGGAGCCATGCCTGGACTAGGTGGGGGATTAGACCAGGGACAAGGGGGGAGGGGGTCTCTGAGTCTTGACCCCTGAGTGGAACCAGCTGACCTCTGTGCCCATAGAAATGCTGACTGGCATCCCTTCGTGAAAAGACATCTAAAGCCCCTGAACGAGAGACCCTCACAGCTCGGCGTGTCTCGTTCTGGCCCCTGTCCCACTTGCTTTCACACCCTCCTCTCCTGCCCCCTGTACACATCTCCCCCAGTTCTTCCCAGCCCAGCAGAGAAGTTGGCATTTTCAAAGGCCTGTCTCTCCTGACAGAGAGAGAATAACAGGGAAACAATTATGGAAAATAAAAATGGCCCTAACATGTCGTTTCCCAGAGTACGGGTCTCTGATCTGATGCTGCAGCCCACATATATGGCATGTTGATTTTTAAATAGAAGCGGACTGCTAAGAGACATGTATCATTGTGGGCATCGCTGGGTGGACTGTTGAGTGGCCGAGGGCGGGGAGCTGGGAGCAGAGAGGCCCCATGACCCCAGCTGCGTCCCTGCCGGAGGCACCCAGGCTCCGCAAACTGGGCCGGGCTCCCCGGCCCTGGCCTCTGCTCTCACTCTGTGCGTGTGTCCTTATCTGTCCCTCCTTCCCAGCTCACACACTTCTCGTGTCCCTACCATGTGCAAGCACATGTCAAAGCGGCCCTGCCCTCAGGGAGCCCCCTGGGCTTAGTCATGAACACTAACTAATGTAATGCGTTGGTGAGCATCATGCCTGGTGCATAGTAAGTGCTCAGTAATCTTAGTTGTTATGATGTTTTCATTCACTCACTCATTTACGCTCTTAGTCATTGACTTACCCACTTACTCACTCATTCATTCACCCCAGTTCACTCATTCATTCAGTACAAGTTCATTGCACATCCAACCTTTGTCTATGCTGGGCTTACCTGAGCCCAAACCCCTCCTGTGACAGGTGCTCCTGAAATTCTACATGAATCTGGGAACTCAAACACACCCCTGTGCACCTGTGAGCACAGACACCTTTAACGACAGCGGTGCCTCTCACAGGTGAGAGCAGATGGCCCCTTGGGGACCTCTTGTAGTCTCCAGCCACACTTGAGCATCTCTCTTCCAAGTGGCCCAATGGTGCCGAGCAGCTCAACATTGGTACCCACCTTTATGAGGCCCTAGTGAGACGCCCTGTGTGAGTCCAGAGCCCTCAGACAGCTGTGGCAGGTGCATCTCTGCAGATGAAGACACCTGCTTCTTCAGGTGGCAGAGAGGACTCAGAGCCGTGCGTTTTCATTGATTTAATCATTTATTTATATGTCTGCCTGAGTCTTTCCACACTTAGAAAAAAGTAATGATGGCACCAGGGGTGTTGGTTAAGTGTCAAGGCCGTGGATCCTGCAGGAGCTCAGAGAAGGGAGAGAACTCATGGGGCGGGGGTCAGGGTGGGCTTTCTGGAGGAGGAGTCCATCGGGTGGGGAGAATGGTCTGAGCAAGGGTGCGGCACAGCGAATTCCCGCAGGAAAGCTGAGGGGGCAGGGTGGCCTGGGGTGGGGGCAGGCCTGCCGCCTTAGTCGGGGAAGAGCAGGAAGCCGGAGAAGACGCTGTCAGAACCCTCCGTGCCCACCATGCCGTTGTAGTCGTTGACCGCCAGCCACACCTCGTCTCCCACCTTCAGACGCAGCAGCACGCCGCCAGAGCTGACCTGCCTGTTGTTGGACATGTGGTCGCAGAAGGTGGTCACCTTGACATCATTGTGGTACAGCAGCACACACAGGTTGGCTGTCTGTGACGTGTGGTGGGCAAAGTAGTAAAAGCCGGGGACTTTGCAGGTGAATTTGCCTGTGTTTGTGTCATAATCCCCCTGTGGGTTAGTGATGACCATGTTGAACTTGACCAGACTATTGTCTCTCGGGTACTGTATGGTCTGCCGTGTGACTGTGAACACTGATTGGTGCTTCTGCTTGTATCTGCCTTCCTCTCCCGGCTCCCCGGCGGGCCCCATGAATCCAGGATCCCCCCGCAACCCGGGGGCTCCCATGGGGCCGTTTTTCCCATGGATGCCAGGTGTGCCAGCTTCTCCCTTCTGACCCTTGGGTCCTCGTGTCCCAGGAATCGCTGGGATGCCTAGGGAGAAAGCAGGTGGGAAGGAAGTGATGGGGCAGGTGGCAGTGGAGAGGGACCCTGGCACTGGCCTCTAGGGGATACGCCGCTGGGGTCTGGTCTTTGGAATTTCTTTCCACCAGGAGCCCTGTCCACCTAGGGGCTGTGTACAGGGAGCAAGGGTGACAGGACAGCTGATAAGCTGGTCAGAGTCCGAGTCCTGCCCCTGCCCCCTGCTCCCTGCCCCCATACAGACTTACCTTCTGACCTTGGCTGAGACACTTGTCTCCTGAGCTCGGCCTCCACATTCATGTTGCAGAGGGCAGGACTAGCCAGTCCAGGTGGCGTCAAGGGTGGGATCTCAGTGTGTCAGAGGCCATGCCTGTCAGCCCACGGGCAGCACGTGGCTGCAGAGAGCTTCTGTGTGGCTGACACAATGTGTCACTAACTTTTTTGTTTACAGCCCAGCATGGGTGCGTTCAGACCTCCCTCACCCAGCAGTCCGGTTCTCCCTGACGAAAATTGGGACATCGGTCCGAAGCAGATTCCCCGGGGAGCTCCTGGATCCCGCTTCAGGACCCGTTAGGGGCCCTGGCCCCTTCAAGGCCATTTGCCTAATGTTATATTTACAAAGTTTTTCAACGTTTTATGTTAAAATAATCACAGATCCACAGGAGGTTGAAACAGAAAAGGCAAGAAGGTCCCTTGTGTTGGTCCCCTAGTTGTCCCCATGGCACATCTGCATGCCCGGGACGGGGACCTTGGTGCGACCCACCAAGCTCCACTAGCATGCACTGTGTGGGTGTGTGTACAATTCTAACACAATTCTGTAGCGTGTGTAGATGTGTGTGACACCCCCTCCCTGTAATCAGATGTACCCTTCATTTCGTGTTGTTTTTCTAAAAGAGGGCCTTAAAATTCGACAAGTCTGGGAGCCCTACCAAACCCAAGTCTGTGCCCCAGGCCAGCTCAGTGCGTGGGAACCACTGGGTGGAGCCACAGAGAAGCTGCCCCTCGAGGGAGCTGCTCCCGCCCGCTTCCCCAGCCCTGCTCAGCCTGCTTCCGCTGCTGCTGACAGCTGGCCCCCTGGCTCGGTTCCACTTTCCTTACTTTGCAGGTGAGACGATTAAGGCCAGACGCTTGCCCAAGGCCATGTTGCTGGTAGGAGGTGGATTCAGGACTCGAAATCAAGTCTGAGTTGCAGTTAGAATGTCTGATTCTTGTTACCACCCCCATCATCTGTGCCTCTGTGAGATTCTTCTCCCCTTGTCCAAACCACTCTCATCTCTTAGGGCCCGACACCAGACTCCTCTTCCAGGAAGCCCTCTCTGACCACCTCTGCCTGCCCTCATGGCCACTTCCTCCTCTGGCTTCCTTAGGAGCGGGTGTCTGTGGAAACCTATTTGTGACAGATCCTCTACATGGCTCATGGGCCATTTAGGTCCCAGGGTTAAGAATAGGGGCTCAGGACCCAACAGACCTAGGCTTCAGGCTGTGTGACCCTGGGCAGCTGACCTCCCCTTCCTGAGCCTCTTTTGCCCAGTTGAGGTAAGGGCATAATGAACTGGATCCCCCAGAGCCACTGGAGAGAATGGGATGGGAGAAGGCAATGCCAGGCACCTCGCAGGAAGTACTCAGTGAGTACCAGGTCCCTGTGATGGTTGTCAGTGATGCTGTGTGGGCGCTGCGTCTCATCCTTTGAGATGTCTTCCAGCATGTGATTGGGAGGGGCAGGACTCATCCGTGGGAAGGGGGTCTGAGAGGCAGTGGACGGTAGTGGTTAAAGCAATGGCCTTTGGAGTTGGACAGGGCTCCACTGGATGACTTCTGGCAGGTTACTCAACCTCTCTGAACCCCAGCTTTGACATTTATAAACGGGAGTAAATTACTTCTTCAAAGGATTTGGGCCACAGTTTTGCTCATTTGCAAACAAGTTAACAGTTTGATTTGCCCCACTTGGAACCACCCCTGGCACAGGCAGGAGCTCAAAAGTTAGGGGCTCTCTGCCCCTGGGCAGTGAGGTGGCCAGAGGCAGCCTGAAGCACAGGGTCCCCAAAAATGGCACACCTGGGGATCCTTGTTCTGCCCAAACTGGAGGATTTCTTCTGGAATGTTGGTAAAATTCCACTCCATTGCCAGGAGGGAAGGTGACTTGGGGAAATTCCTAAGGACATTCCTCTGCTCTGGCTCCCCATCCCTCACCTCTGCCTCCCACATCAGCTCTGCCCACCCCCAGCCCAGCCTCACACATGCCACCCCCAGGCACACCCCTCCACCTCCCAGATATGCACCTACTTCAAAGGAGGCACTGCACTGAAGACTCCAGTCTCACCCAGCACCAGCCCCACTCCTGCCTCAGCCCCTTTGCTCAGGCTGGAGCTTGCCCGTGAATCCCCAACAGAAGGTTCTATGGCTGGGGTCCTGACTTCTCACCCCCACCCCTCCAACTACCCAGATCTTAGGGAGGAGGTGAGCACAGATTTCTGGCGGAAACAACGATAACAACGGCAATAACCACCATAGCCTACACTTTGCGATGCCTGCCACGTATTTGGCACTGTTCTATAACTTAATCACCATAGCACCCCTGGGCAGTAGGCACTACCCTCTCCCTGCTTCACAGATGAGGAGACCGAGACGCCGGATGGTAAGCAAGCGCCTAGCACAAGTTCACACAGTGGGGAGTGGTGGGGCTGGGATTTGAACCCTGCTCGTCTGTGCATTGTATACATTCCCTGTGCTCGTCCCACCTTCCCCAGGGGTCCATGTTGCAGAGTGAGTAGTAGAGGGGTTGTAACAGAACAGTAGCTTAGCATTTTAGAGTTTGCCAGAGGTTTCCCCATGGTCCCTGTCCTGCGACCCTCCCCACTGCCTTCTGGGCAGGTGCCTGTCTTCCCTCCCTAGCATCAGGTGAGGAACTTGGGGAGGCCTGAGGCCTGGGCTCTGAGGGGCCACACCTGCCGGGAGAGCTGGACTCTGCCCTGGGAGCCACGTGGTAGGAGGGACCAGATTCCTTGACATCGGGTTGCTGTCCTTCTTTCTCCAGGCCTGTCCCCACCCCCAGGCCCAGGCCACCCCTCCCCATGAGGCCCACCGACTCACCTGGTTCACCCTTGGGTCCTTGCAGTCCGTCGTGCCCGTCCTTCCCTGGGGCCCCGGGCAGGCCTGGCATCCCAGGGATCCCGTAGCACTGTGTGCTGGCCTGGCTCTCGGGCGGCAGCACCAGCAGGAACAGCAGCAGGTTCAGTCCAAGGTGGGCCCAGGAGCTGGAGCCCCTGTCCATCCTGGGGGAGGAGCTGGACGGGAGACCTGGGCTGGCCCGCCCAGCCCCTCACTCCCCCTCCTCACCCTCTCACTCCCCAGGGCTCATCCCCTTCTACCCTCAGGAACCCACCTCCCGTCCCTGGGCCCCTCACACCTTGGGACTGCACGATACATGGACTGTGGCGGAACATCTTGGAGCTCAGACCCCCAGCTTAGCGGGGGTGGGGACCCCCCTTCTCTCACAAATCAGGCTGTCCCCGGGGCCATGTCTCAGGAAGGTGGTAGGGAAAATAACCACCATTCACCCTCACCTGGACAGGGGTCCTGGCCTCACCTGGGGGTAGGAGGTCTCTGGTCTGGTCACTGAGATGCCTTCCAATCTGCTTCCCCTCTCCAAGGCAGGAGGACACCGTCTCAGAGTGGACACAGCAGGGAGGGCTCTGAGAGGACTGAGCGGCCCCCGCCTCCCCCCCCCCTGCAGTCCCACATCCCCTTTCCCATATTTTTTCCTGACTCAACTCTTTCTTTTGGGTGCTAAGCCAGGCTGACCACAGTGACACTTCTGTGGCCCCCACCCCTGGGTCATGCGTGTCCGAAATGGGGAAATGTCCACCACTCCGGATCTGGCAGAGGGTGTGTGTACATCTGTGCCTGTGTAAACACGGCCTCCTGGGCAGACTTCCCCTGGAGATAAGTTCCACCCTTGGACACCTGCCCCCACTTGCTGGCACTTACGGTGCCCAAGACTCAGCTGCTTCACCCCCCTATCCCCCAGGAGGAAGTTGTAGTCCCCCTGACAGGTGAGGAAACTGAGGCTCAGGGAGGCAGAAGCATTTGCCCAAAGAAACCACGTAGTGAGTGGGTTCTTGGGGTCCAAAGCCTTGCTCTGACCCCTCTGTTTAGCTCCCACAGAAACAAGCCTCCTGTGCACTTGTCAAGTGGCAGGCATTGTTCTAGAAGCTTCCATATGCCCCCTCCCATATCATAGTTGGGGCTGGACACCCAGGATGGGTGAGCGTTGACGGCAGGCAGCCTGCCGTGTTGGGCAGGCTCCTCTGGCTGCTGTCGGTAGCCTCAGGGGTTTATCTCCAGCCCTGCCACCCCCTTGCCTGAGACCTTCAGCAGACCACAGAACCCACCCAGGCCTGTCCCCTGTCCCTTCACTGATGGTGGAGAAGGCTGGGGCTGTGCATGTTGGCGCCTCTTCCTTGGCAAGGGCCCCCGATGAACTCACCTTCCCTGCTGGCACTGCCCCCCTTACCTCCACCCCTGGCACCCCTGCCTTTGGTCTTGGAGCCTCTTATGGCCCATAAGGGCTTGCCAGTCAGGGTGGGGCTGGCAGAGCTGAGAGAGGCCCCCCACCTCCTCTTCTCTTCATACAAGATTCCAGGGAGGAAGGAAGTGGCAGGCTATGGAGGGTCCCAGCCCTGGCCCCACTCCTGCCGCCTATGTCATTCAGTGCCAGTTCCTGCTCTGTAAATTGGGGGTCCCACTGGCTCCCGTGCAGGGCAGCGGTGAGGGCTCCGGGGCATGAGCAGTTCAGAGCCTTGCCCCTGCCTCCCCAGGTGACCCTCAGGGCCTCAGTCTCCCCACCTGCTCCTCCATACACTGGCACGAGGCTGCAGAGTGTGGGGCGAGATCAAAGATATGAGTGCACTTGGCCCTGAGAGTCCGAGGCCGGGGAGCAGATGGATGGCACCTGAGCTCCCATCTTCCTCCCCTCATCTGCGCCTGGGTCTGCTTCGTCCAGCAGATGGCAGCCTCTGCCCGTGCTCAGTGCTTCCCCGCCCTACCTGCTAGTCCAGCTGGGTCCCTCCCTTTCGGAGGGGGCAGCGGTTTGCCTGGCAGAGGTGGTGGGTCGGTATCAGTGGAATTCAGGGTAAGGCAGGACCACTATTTCTATGCCCTGGTCCCTCCCACCTCCTTGGAGCCCCACTGCTGCCCTTTACTTTGAGTCTCACTGCAATGAAAGAAGCCTTCCCCGTGGGGGTCAGGCAGAGCTAGTTCAAATCTAGGCCC
>PVIA01005859.1:75898-107715 GCA_004024845.1 Tonatia bakeri
GGGTATGTTCTGGGGGGCAGGAGGGTCACTGGGGCAGAGCGGGAACCCAGTGGGGCTGAAGGCCCTGCAGCATCCAGCACTGCCCCAGGGCTACGGGGGGGGGGGGGGTCCCTCCCTTCTTCCTGACTCCCAAAGGCTTTTGGCTGGGCCACTGCAGGCCAGGGTCTTGGCTGTGTTGGAGGCAGGGGTAGGGGGTTTGTACATGCGAACTCTGAAGCTGCTTGTGTGTCAGTTAGTGGTTGGGGGAGACAGTTCCTGGGGGGTGCCAGAGATGTGTGAGCAAACATGGGCCTGCAGGAGGGAGTGGGGGTGCACATCCCTGCGTGTCAGGGGTGTGCCTGGGACACTCGTCTCAAGTCGTGTGTGTCAGAATACTTGTGATGGTTTACAGGGGCCCTCAGGCATCTGAGGCAGGGGTGTGTAGGTGTGACAGCCAGCAAATTCCCGGGTAGGGCTGTGGGTTTGTTGGCGTAACACATGTGGATGTCCAGGGGGTGTGCACGGGTGTGTCTAAGAAAGTGAGTGTGTGCTGAGGGAGGGGATCATGTGGCTATGTTGCAGTGAGAAGGGGACAGGTCTTCGTCCGGGAATGTGGGGAGGTGTACATTCGTGGTGTGTGTGCATGTGTGTGTGCGTGTGTGTACATGCAGCACAAGGATAAGCCGGCCTCCCTGGGAAAATGCACAAGGCATTGACATTCTCAGGACTGACTGCTGGTCTTCTCATGTTCCTCACATGCACAGGGCACACTGGGCCAGCTTCTTGCTCCTGTGCAGCTCCCAGATGGGCCGAGTGGGTCCCTGGGAATGAGCCAAGAATGTTCCAGACCCACCGCCCCAGTCTGTACCCAGGCGGTGTGCCCAGCAGGCTTGCAGCCCCAGCCTCCACGCCTGCTGGGGTTGAAGCCCGGGGTTGGACTCAGGAAACTGCCTTTGGGGAGGACTGGCGGACGCCCTTGGGCCAACTGTCCCCCCCCAGCCCTGCCCCTGCCTTTCTGGTCATTTGTCAGGCATGTGGCTGTGGAGGCTGACAGGGCAGCAGTTAAGACACCCATGCTTGGGCACCAGAAGACCTGGAGTTAAATCCCAGCTCCTGTGCTTTATGTCTGCCCCAGCACCCAGCCCCAGCTTTATTATCTGGAAAACAGGGTTATAATTCCCACTTCAGAGCTCAACTGTAAAGATTATACAAAATGTAACAATAGCTAAACTGATGTAGCCCTGATGACGAAGCAGACACTGCACCACTATTTACACATGGTAATTCCTTTAGCCCTCACCACCCCCCCCCACCCCGAGACAGGGGTTGTTCTTATTCCCACCATCCAGACGGGGAAACAGAGGCTCCCTGAGGTTACATGACAGGGACTCGATTGGGCCACTCATCAATGGCAGCCTCAGGGTTTGGACCCAAGCCGATGAGGCCCCCGGGACCTGTCAAACACACACTGTAAAATACCGAATAAGGGCCTGGCCTGCAAGCACCGAACAGTTGTCCTTCCCATGCCTGCCTCCCAGTGCCCAGGGCAGCAACTGAGTCTCAAGCCAGCAGACAGGGACACAGGCATTTATTCCAGGACGAGTCCCAAGAAAGGATCTTTCTTCAGCTAAAACCACAGCACCCCACTGGACAGAGCAGAGCAGAGCAGAGACATCAGAGAGGTGGAGCGAGTGGGCCTGGGTCACACAGCGGGAAGCAGGCGAGGCCAGGGGAGGAGAGGGGTCCTGCCCTCGCTCAGGCGGACGGGAAGATGAGGAAGCCACTGAAGACGCTGTCCGCCTCGGAGCCCTGGTAGATGCGGCCCTTCAAGGGGTCTTTTTCGACCCAGACCTGGTCTCCGTTCTGCAGCTGGAGCACTGTGCCCCCAGACACCACCTGGAACATGCCCCTGCTGTTGGTGTCACAGAAGCCCACGGCACGCTGGGTCAGGCCCCTCCTGGAAGACATGATGGACAGGCAGATGTCCCACTTGGACACCACCTGGAAGGTGAAGTAGTAGTAGCCTGGCACGGCACAGATGAAGCGGCCCGAGTTGCTCTGGTAGCGGCCTTCCTCGTTGGTGATGACTGCGTCGAAGACGACCACGTTGCCGCCCGTTGGCGGGTTCCGCCTTATGGCCGAGAAGGCTGGCCTCGGCTGGTCATTGATGTCTCCCGGGTTGCCCTTGATGCCCCTGTCCCCTGGGATGCCAGGGGCACCCAGGGGACCACTGGGTCCTGGGTAGCCCATTTTGCCAGGGTTTCCAGGGGGCCCAGGGTCCCCCTCGTCTCCTTTAAGACCTCGGATGCCAGTCCGGATGCCAGGGGCCCCTGTGGGAGGAAGGCCAGGGTGCAAGTGAGAGCCAGTGTCTGCCGGTCCTCAGGGAGCTGGCTGGGACCGTGGGATGCAGTGGGATAGTGGATTGGGGAGTGCCTGGGCCTTTAAGACATTGATTCTGGGTGGCCCTGTCACCTTGGGCAAGTCCTTCAACCTCCCTGAGCTGCGGCTTCTTTATTGATACAACGGATGGAAGTGTGAACAAGCGCCTGGGCGCCTGGGGAAGCCTCATGTTCTGGGAAACGCAGGGCACTGGTTCCCCCGCCATGCCTCTGCCTGTGGACCTGTACCCCTGCGCAGTTTCGGGGTGCCTGAAGGCCAACTGTTGCGAACGTCTCTGCAGGCCTTTCCAGTCTGCTGTGGACTGTGAGGTCGGGGGGCTCCACAAGACTCCCCTTCCCCATTCTGCTCATGTCTTCCTCCGTTTCCTGTCACCCCCAGGCTTTCCCCTTCCATTTGAGGGTTCTAGAAGCCTGACCTGGCTGGAAAGGGGGAGCGGGGGGAGAATGGGGGTGTGGGTGAAGAGAAGCAAACAAGGATAGCGGCGTTAAGTGATCCCTCTCTGTGTGCCGGGTGGGGTTATTTCTCCATTTTACAGATGAGGAAGCTGAGTCTCCCAGAGGGGCACACAGCAAGAAAAGGAAGGGCGCCCAGGTCTAACACCCAGGGCATTCATCATTCTGGTACAACGACCAAGGACTGGGCGCAGCTCCAGGACCAATCCTATTCATTGCTCGCAGTGACCCATTTCCAGAGGAGACAGACAAGGCCAAGGATAGAGGGCATGAGCAGTTAGGAGGACATAGAGAGGCCTGCGAGTCTGAGGACATGATCCGGGGAGAAGGCTAGGCCCCCTGCCTCAGACTCTGGGACCAAGTGAGATTGGAGGGGCTTTATGTGGGGGCCCAGGTGGATTCCTGCTTTTTGGTGTCACCCCCAAGCCTCCACCCTGCAGCCCAGGCCAGGTAAAGGGATGAGGGGCCAGGGTTCAGAGGGAGGTACTTACCTGGCTCCCCTCGCTCCCCCTTGAGGCCTGGCCTCCCAGGTCGGCCAGGTCTCCCTGCAGCCCCGTTCTGCCCATTTGGTGCTTGGCAAACGTCCTGGGCCAGCGTGGAGGCCAGGGTCATGGCCAGCACACCAACCACCAGCCAGCCCCATGGGGCTTCCATGATGCCGCTGCAGGGACACGACAGGGTCTGGGCGGCTGGATGTCACACATGAAATGCACACCCAGTCCACATACTTGAGTCCCCCCACCCCCACCCCCACACACAATGACATCTCCTCATCCCGTTACCGCCAGGGCATACCTCCCCGCTTGAGGGACGTCTACGTCCATACCCTACCCAGGTCCAGGGAACACAAGCCTTTGCAGAGAACCACGAACACACACAGATGCGCACCTGCCGCTGAGCACACCCACATGGTCACACTCTCAGACGCACAAACGGCCTCTCACTCACACACTGCCAGACACACAGACCGACTCCACCCCTCACTCACCTGGACACACACGTTCATATACTCCTGCAGATGACCGATTCCACTGAACAAACATTTATGGAGAGGCTGCTCCTTATTTAATCAGCACTCTCTCACCCCAATGGCAGAGCTGCACGTGCACACAGGAATTCACAAACACCTGCCCACACATCTGCTCACTCCCCTCCACACTCATCCCCTTCCAGGCTGACTGTCACCCACGGTCCCCCTCTGCAAGACCCCTGTGCTGGGCTCTGAACCTCTTAGCCTTCAGCTTCTTGTGTTTGGGGGGATCAGGACCCAGAAACTCTGGTTAGAGCTGATGGGTCTGTGTCATCACCTCCCACCATCCCCAAGTCCAAGGAGTTAAGCTGCCCCCCTCCCCACATTCAATGACTCTGGGTCCTGAGTAAGTACCCCACCCCACCCCGGCCTGGCCCAGACCAGCGAGACGTGTTCCCCCTCCCACTGGCCTCAGTGGCCCAGTCCCTAGGCCCACTCCTGGCTCCTGACCTTTGCAGCCCGCTCCCTCTCAGGCGCTGGCCTCGCCTGCCTTGGGTGGTCAACTCAACTGGATGTTCCTGCTGTCCACCCAGGGGCCTCTGTGGGACACCCCGCAGGGTGATGCTGGCCAATGGCCAAGTTTCACATCCCCTCCCACTTCCCCTTCTCCTTCTTGGACCTGCCCCTGGAATTGCCCCAGGGGCCAGAGCCTGACCCGGGACATTTTGAGCAGACCTCAGCAACTGGGACATTGGTCAGCCTACCCCAAGCCACAGCTGGTGTGGGGTCAGGGACAGCAGGCGGGAGCCTTGAGGACGGAGGGCTGTGGAGGGTGCACCGGGCAGGACTGGTAAAATCAGTAACTTGTAAGACTGCTTTTGGACGTGAAAGCAGCAACGGGTTTGCACTGTCAAAGCTTGTAAACCCAGAAAAGCACAGAGAAAGAAGGACAGTGCAGCAGTAATGAGCAGCTTGGCGGCTGGCTGTCTGGACGCGCCACGTCCTGGGTGTGCATCCCGGGAAAAGCACGGAGCCTCCCGAGCACTGGCTTTCTCACTGGCAAGCTGGGAACAGCAGGTTCTCCACCTCACTGGATCACCAGAGAGTTCTAATGACATGACACACACTGGGCACACGGTGAAGGCTTAACAATGAGCTTTCAAAAAACATTTAAAAAATAGTGACAGCCCCAGCCAGTGTGGCTTCTTTGGTTGGAGCGGCATCCTGTAACCGAAAGGCTGTGGGTGCGATTCCTGGCCAGGGCACCCACCTAGGTTGCGTGTTTGATCCCCAGGCCAGGCGTGGGCGCGGGCACGAGCACATACAATCCAGGGTCCAGGTGCCGATCCCTGGTCCAGGTGCGTACAGGAGGCAACCAATTGATGAGTATCTCTCTTCCTTTCTCTCTAAAAAAAGCAATGGAAAAAAAATGTACTGGGTGAAAATAAAAAATAAAACAAAAATAGTGACAAAGCCCATGACTTCTACCATCTAGAGAATTGCTGTTAATGTTTGGATGCCTCATCTAGCCTTGCTTGCTCTCACTGATGGGGTGCTCACTATCTGCCAGCACAGCTGTGTCACCATTGCCAGCTTGGACCCTGAGAACACTTGCCTTTAGATTGAGTAATCTGCCCCCCACAGCCTGGAGACTAGTACGTCCAGGCCTGGGCTGACCCTGTGTTTCTACTTCTTCCCGTGACCATGTTTTTTCCCTGATGAATCCGCCAGAGGGAGGAGGAGGAGAAAGGGTGGGCTGTTATGCACAGGCAGATAAAGATGTTATAGGCCTGGGGTTTTCCAGCTTCTGGGACTCTTTTTTTACTTGCTGTCTAGTACAGCACCTCATGTCTATCCAACAGATACGAACTAGGATGCTTTGGTAAAAGGAGGGCCCAGAACTCCTCCTGCCAGCCCCTCCCTTGCTCCCCCAGATTCAGGAAGTTAGGAGAATCTCTGTGGCCTTGGACGAGCCACACCATTTCTCTGGACCTCAGTTTCTTTATCTGTAAAATGGGAATGATGCAGCCTCTTCACTAGGCTACTGAGGGGTTACGTAAACTTGCAAGGAAGTTTATACCGTCGAACCCCACATTAAGATAAGTCATCATGAATAATATCTGTGTGACCTTGGGTGAGTCACCTCACCTCTCCCAGCCTCAGTTTCTCCACCTATCAAGATGAGGGAATGGGTTGGAGGCAGGAAGGATTGCCCCACATGGTCCACAACACCCCTTCCAGCATTCGTTTTCTTTGACTGTATTGTTTCGGTTTTGCTTCCCTGCTGGAGGAATTGAAAGAAAATCACATGTCAGAGTAGGAACCACAGCCTGGTTGCTCCCATCTCAGAGAAGAAGAAACAAAGCACCAAAGGCAGGAGGACTTGCCCTCATGGAAAGTGGCAGAGTCGGCAGGAGGGAAAGCCAAATACTGGGAAAGGCCTCTGAAAGTACTGTTCCCGAGCTATTAGACACACGATTCTTACAGAAACGTCCAGTGAGTACATGCCGATTTTTTGGTAGCTTATTAATGAGGGAACCAGCAGGATGACAGAGCTAGTTCAAGTAAAGACTCTCAGAATAGCCCTGGCTGGCGTAGCTCAGTGGATTGAGCTCGGGCTGCGAACCAAAGCATTGCAGGTTTGATTCCCAGTCAGGGCACATGCCTGGGTTGCAGGCCACGGCCCCCAGCAACCACACATTGATGTTTCTCTCTCTCTCTCTCTTTCTCCTTCCCTTCCCTCTCTAAAAATAAATAAATAAAATCTTTAAAAAAAAAAAGACTCTCGGAATAAACACACATGGACCTACGTTGTGGAGAGAAGAGAGTCAGTGAAAACAAAACGACAATAAATAAGAATTCTAGAACATTCATGAAGTGGCCAAGTTAGCACAAAACTGGTGAATGTCCTACAGGGCAATAAAGTCATAATGTTGGGGTTATCTTCTCTATTAAAAAGAAACCATTTGCATCTCTACCAGACAAAAATAATTTGCAACTTATCAGTTTTCAGCCAGCCAACAGCTCTCTTTCCAGAACCCGAGCCCTGATCAATAGTAAACAATAAGTCAAGCAAAGTGACATTCCCCTCGAGTGTTAGACGACCCTTAGAAGGACTTGTCAGACACTGCCGCTCATTTGACTTTGAAAGGACACCAGTTATCTGTCCGCCTTATTGCCAAGCGTGGGAGGATTTTACTTATCAGGCTGTTGCAAGAGTCTAAACGCTTCGGAGGAGTAAGAGGCATCGATAGTAATGAACGTGTCATTAGTGTGGGAAGTGGATGGGTCAGTGATGGCCCGTGAATGTCACAACAGGGACGTGTCCAGGCAGAGGGGACAGGCCGTTTCTCTGGAGCTCAGGCTGACGGAGGCGAGGCAGGGGATGGCCGGGTGAGAGGGGACCCCTCGCATTACTGCGTGCAAACCCCCAAGGCCCAGACCCAGGGTGCAGCCAGGGGCCTAAGGAATAGCACCCCCACCCTGCAAAAACAAACAAACAAACAAAACCCCTCTAAATTACGCAAATTCTTCACAGTGGAGTCACAGCTCGTTCAAGGGCTGGGTTCCAAAGTCAGCACATTAGGCAAAAACTGAAGTGGTCAATGCCACGGTTGGGAAAAAAAATCTGAGGAAAGCGCCGCGTTGGAGACCACGGAGCTTCACAGCAGCTCTCTGCTGTGGCTTTCGGCTCTGACGTCAGAACAGATTTCTCTTCTCTTAGTCGAGTATCACTTGGCTAATGTATGCACGCTTTTTGAAAAAAAAAAAAGAAAGAAGAAAAGAAAGACATTGAACCCTTACAGACAGGAGTCCTACCCAGCGGGGAGGCACTCGAGGGGTCTGCGGGGGACCCAGGGACAGCAGGTCCAGGCAGGTCCCCTCTTCCCCTCCGGTTCGCTGCAGAAACGGGCTCCTGGGGGGGCCGCGGCAACGGCGGCATCCACTACCCTGTTTTAACCAGTGTCTTTAGCTCTCTCTTTCTCTCTCTCTGAATCTTGTTAGGCAAAAGGCAGAGAGTCAAATGTGTATGGACTGTAACTCTGAATTTCTTGTATTTTTTTAATTAAAAAATTGAGATTTAATTTACATGCAGTAAAATGTACAATCTTGAGTGCCCTGCTCAGCGGCTTTTCATGTGTGTGAATTCCCTGCTTGCTGCCACCACCCAGCCCAAGAGACAGGACATTTCTGTCACCCCAGCGGGTTGCCTGGGGCCCCTTAGATCACCCCACACCCCCAAAGGGACCAGTGTGTTCTGACTTCCCCACCATTGGTTACTCCTGGCTGTCCTTGAACTCCACGTAAATAGAAGAATCCAACTTGTGTCTTTTGTGTCCAGCCTCTCTCGTGTCTCCTGCTTGTGAGAGTCAACAGTCTTATTGCGTGAAACGGTTCGGTTTTCATTGCTGAGTAGTATTTCACTCTGTGTCTATGGCTCCCTTTGGTCAGCCCCCCTTCCATGGACTTCTGGGGTCGTGATGGACAAAGCCGCGGAGAGCACCCCTGCCCGAGTCCGCCCCTGGGGTGCCACTCTGGAAACACACGTGCTCAGCCTCTGCTGTGTGTGTGAATGCCAACGAGAGGCACAGGGTTTACGCCGAGACCCTTCCTCTCCCCTCCGCTGCCCCACAAAACAACAAAACCCTCCTGCACCTCTGCCTGAACCCCTTTTTCTCCTTCTCACGCATTCTTCCTCTTCTCCCTGTTCTTCACCAAGAGGAGTGTCTTCATTTTGTCCTTGTGGCGTAAAGCCTTCCCCTCTAGGGGCCTCCTGGGCCTCTCTTTCTGTTCTCAGGCTCTGCTGGGAGGGGCTGTTTGGGAAAAGGGGAGGGAGCCGGCCGAGCCTGCCACACACCTTCCCTGTGCTGTCTTTATCCTTTGCATCTCTCTCGGCAGATGAAAGCAGTTTGGGGGAGTGTTTTATGAGAAACGGAGGGAAATGGGAACAGCGAGTCCCGTGTTGAGGAGACAGAGGCAGCATGAGGATGACAATGACCCTTCAGATTGAGGCCAGGCTTCAGATCCATGCGGTTTGTCTCTGACACGTGGCAGGCACTTAGTAAAAGTCCCGTCTCCTCCTCCTCCCCACTCCTGCCACTCAGCCGGCCCTGCACGGAGACCAGTTGAGAAAGCCTCCTCCACCCCTCGCCCCGAGGGCCCAGCGGAGACCAGCATCCTGGCTGCCCAGTGGGAGAGGGGAGCCGCCAAGCCTGCCCAGGGCCAGGGGGAACAGCTCTGGGAGAAGTTCCCAGCACCAGATCTATCAGGAAAGGTGCTAATGGAAGCCACCAGGGGTGCAGGCAGGTGAGATGTGAAAAGATTAAGAGGATTAGAGAGAGTTTGGAAAACAAATAGCCCGCTGCAAGAGCCGGCAAGGACCATTGCCTCTGCCTTGTGGGGGCCAGGCCCTAGGTTCTGGGGACTGTCCGGCCCCACAGTCAGGGACTGCGGCACCCAGAGCCCAGGATAGTACTTGCTCACACAGATCCGAGAGTCAGTCGGAGGTGTGGGCGAGTGGCCAGGAGAAAGCTCCCCATGCAGAAATGATTTCCTTCATCGGCCCATCACCTGCCTGAAACCCCACCTTTACCCATTGTTCCCATGGGGTGAGCATGGCCTTCTCTAGGATGTTTTGACATTGGAGACGTGTCTCTGTGCATTTGCAGGTGTGACTGGGCACTTCTGCTAGACCTAATGCTGGTGCTTAACACACGATCTCGTTCCACCATTGCAACCTCAGGAAGGGAGTGCTGCGACTGATAAGCTCCTTTTACAGAGACTGCTGAGGCTCAGAGAGGGCCATCGACTTACATAAGATCACACAGCCAGGAAATAGTAGCGTCATTTCCAGTACATCAGGTACCTTTCTGAAGATGTTCACTGTTGTCCTACACATGGAGGGCCTACACCAGGAACTCTGAAAGGGAGAGGAGAACGGAGAAGTGAAAACACTGGGGATTGGACTCCGAAGGCAGGATCTGCCAGCTTCGCACATTTACCTCCCCTGTGCCCACCGCTTTACAGCCATCATCTCGCCTAATTTACATAGCATCCTCACAGGGTGGTGTTGGGCTCATTTCCAAAGGTGGAGGAGGGGGCTGAGTCTCAAAAAAATGAAGTGACTTGCTCATGGGTTTGGGGTTGCCGGATTTAACAAATAAAACCATAAAACGCTTCATTCAACTTGAATTTCAGGTGAACAAGGGTATGCATGGGATCTATTTATGTTTGGAAAGAAGGTCCGTTCCACACGTTATCTGGCAACCTGCAGAGATCACACGGCCCGGGGGCCAGTGGCCGTTTCCCACCCTCTGGCTCATCGGGAAGCCCGTCTTGGTAGGAAGAGGTGGGCTGAAGGGGATGCTCCTCTCGGCTTCCCAGGGGAGCATGGTCACGGTCACTGCTCCCAGGGCTAGCCACAGACCCCAGCCAGGTCCCCACCATGACCCTCCGGCCATTGCCATGGCAGGCTGCCCTCTAGCATCTCTCCCTACCCCAGAATTTCATCAGGGGAGGCCTCTGTGGGCCGGAGGCTGGGGACTCAGGTTCTTCTCTCAGCTCTGCTGGGCCTCCACGGACATCCCTCAGAGATCCCGGTGCCACAGTGGGCGTGCAAGTCAGCCTACGGGCCACCCCACCTGGAAAAAAAGGGGAGCAGTCGAAACAGCACAGTGGTCAGAGTCACCTGGGGCAGCTGCTCAAAACTACCCTAGCCTTTGGCCCTGGCTGGGTAGCTCAGCTGGTTGGGGCATCGTCCCCATGCACCAAGGTTGCGGGATTGACCCCTGGTCGGGGCACATACAAGAAGCAACTAATGAATGTGTCGATAAGAGGAACAACAGATCAATGTTCCTCTCTCATCTCTCTCCCTCTGTCTCTCAAATCGATAAATAAAGGTAAGAAAAAAAAAGTACCACAACTTGACCTGCACTCTGACCTACGGCAGCAGAATCTCCGGGGTGGGCCTTCTGCGTGTTCCACAGGAGCCCCCAGGGGGCGGAGGCGGGCAGCCTGGTAGCTCTGTGCAGCTCTGACAGCAACGGGGGGTCTTTGCAGAGTTGACACATGGGCTGAGCCTGCCCTGCACCTCTGGACGTAACCCTGAAGCATCTGACATCTGGGGAGCAGGTGCTGAAGGGTTTCCATGCCTGGATGGAGGGGGACAGTGGCGCAAGTCCAGCTTTGCTGGGCAGGGCAGCAGGGAAGGGTGGTCACTAAATCTCCCCTGGGGCTAAGACCATTTCCAACCTCGGAATTCAGAAATATTTCTTAAGTCTGAGTAGAGATGGTGTTTTTTACAGCCCCCGCCTGGCTCACGTGATTCCCCACAAGGAGACTGGTGAGACTGTTGTCTTCATCCCCAGGGTACTGACAGGAAGACGGAGGCTCAGAGAGGGCAGCCAGTTCCAGTGTCACACAGCGGAGCGGGTCCAGTCCCCAGTCTGGGGGGCCAGGACTCCACCCACCAGCCCTGCCCTAGGGCTGTCATAGAAGGTGCCCAGGATAGACATCAGATAACATCTGAAGTCCCAGGCCCGTCCCTTCCCAGACTTCTGTGTTCCGGTTCACCTTTCTCTATCGTGACGCTCTGAGCCTGCATTTCTGTCCAATCCTGCCAGCAGCTCACTGCATGCAGTGGTCCTACACACCCCTAACCTCAGGTCCAATCTCCCCTTCTCCTTCCCCTGGGCTGGGCGTGCCCAGGGTCCCACGGCTGCCAGGGCAGGTTCGGGGTTTGGGCCAGGTCTGTGATGCCCTAGCCCGCACTCATCTTCTGCCGGTGGAGCTACTCCAGGCTTCGGCTAAGGACAGCTGCTTCTGCCGGGTCCCCCCCTCCTCCCAGCCCTCTGCTGATTACAAATAAACACCCGGTCTACGCGGGAGAGTAATTAACTCTCCAATGTGGGGAGAACTAATCAGGCTGGAGTTTGCTGCAGGTGGGAAAAGCAAAGGCTTTCCTAAGTAGTATGCAAATGACACCGTAGTATGCAAATCAATCCCCAGCGGGCTCCTGGAAAAGGCTGTCGGAGCAGCAACACGGCTGCCAAGGAGGGCCAGGCTCTGGGAATGGTGGTCCTGACTGCGGGGGCTGTCCTTCAAGATTAGGGGGCTGCAGGGGTCATAGGAGTGGGGAGCTCACCTGCTGGGTTCCCCAAAACACCTGCAGTCCTTGTGTCCGGAGCACAGGGGAAGGTGGAGAGACAGGCTGTGGGCTCAGGGAGGACTGGCTTTGAATCTGAACACCACAGGTCCTTACCTGTCTGACCTTGGAAAGTCACTTTCTGAGTCTCGGTTTCCTCATTGTTAGACGGCGGTAATGCACACTTTTCAGGCTGGACGGAGAGCCGGACAGCCCAGAAGGTGTCTCACGTGGTCTGGCATTCGGTAGTCCTCCGGTAACTGGGGCCTCTTACTAGAAAGCATCAAGATACACCCAGAGCGCCCCCTGTGGGCCATGTGCTGCCTAGTCAAAGCCTACCGCCTGGGGCTGGTCCTCACCAATCTGCCTTTCTGGTGGCGAGACTGGTGACTGAAAGTCTTCAGGAGTGCCCCTCCTGCTCCAGGGCACATTCTCCTTCCCCATTGCTTGGAATTCTGGGCCAGGACTAGGGGGAGGAGAGCGAGGCTCCCAGGGAGCCAAATTTAAGGAGGCACACACTTGCGTGCCCGCGAAAGTGCAGCATCAACCCCGGGAGTGAGCGCCGTCTTAAAAGTTTGCAGGCCCTGGGCAGCGCACTCACTTCATCCTTGTCCAGGCCCTGCTCACAAAATACTGGGGATTACTTATTCAAGAAATATAAAGCACTTGCTCAGAGAATCTTGGCCACATTAACGGAGAGGATGAGCCTAACGAGGGAGCGTGAGTTCAGCGTCAGCAGATGCCTCTGGGGACTGGGAGTACGGGCCCAGGGAAAACAGGGCAATGGCCCCTGGCCCAGCTGCTTCCTCCCCTGGGAAAAAGTCTTCCCAGCCACCCTCTCTAGGCCCCCCACCTTCATTTCTCCAGTCTCTGGACTACAGGCAGATAGGCGGTTGCCGGGAGCCCCAGGGTGGACGTTGGTACATACTGGGGTAGGGGCTAGTGGACCGACCACCCCTCCCTTCGTTCTCACCATCTCCTGCAGGAATCCATGCTTCGGGGGGCTTTCTGGAGGCTGGCTGGACCCGGCAGGGAGGGGAAGAAGTCAAGTCTCACGGGTCAGTCTCTGGGGCCAGGCTGGGGTGCAGTTGCAAGCTGCTGTGAGAGGCAGGCTGGGCACTTGTTCCTGGAGACCAGGCGCTCCGCCTGGCTGGTGCTGCCGCGGTCGCCTCCCTTCCTTCTCAGGTGCCGGCACCTTCACCTCCAACAGGCGCTCTCCTGCCTGCCTCCTGGGGCTGTGGGCAGACTCCACAATGTGGATCCGGTAGGAGTGTCCCCGAGCCAAGCAGATCTAAGGGCACCAAAGTCCTGCCAGTGGGTGGTCTGCTTAGGGTCCCCCACAGACATCCAACTAGGTGCAGAACCGGCCCCGAACTTAGAGACGTTTACGGAGCAGGCAGAGGGCTGACTGGGAACCCTCTGCTCCCCCTGCAGCCAGAATGCTGGCCTCAAGCCGAGACCCCATCTCAGAGCCTCAGTTTCCCTGTTGCCAAGGGCAGGTACCATGCTGCAGGGCAGGCAGAGTCTTAAAAAATTATTATTATATCTAAACGTTCACAACTTCCTTTTGGGGTAGCTGTATCATTCCTACTTTACAGATGACGGAGAGAGCTCTGAGAAGTTATGTCACTCCCCCAAGGCCATGCGCTGAGAGACTCAGGGAGCGGAACTTCAAACGGGGCTTTAGCATATGGCTGTGTGCCCTTGAGCGAGTGTGTCCGCCTCTCTGAGCTTCGGTTTGCACATCTGTAAAATGGGAATAGTGGTCTCTCCCGTGCAAGCGCTAAACAGTAGTAGGAAGTAACAATCCTGGGAGACCTGACTGTGGTTTGACCCAGGGGCCACTCTGCTTGCGCACCTGGCTGCCTCTGTCACCCCAGGGGTGGGACTGAGTGACGTCCGAGAACAGCCTGGCTGGGACATGTCCAGGTCTTCATCTAACCCTCCGGATTCCTTGAAGGTCCCTGCCTGATTTTACTCAGAACCCGGGGCTGGTTTCAATGACATGGGGGTCCCCACTCTCCTGCTCAGTTTCCCAGAGCCCAAGTGTGTGGGGGTCTTCCGTGGCCAGGAGGTGGTCATGACTTCCTAGGACTTTCAGCGTCTGGGAAGGGCAAATGGGGGGTGCCAGTCCAGAGCAGCCTCCCGTAGCTTCTCAGCAGGAGGGAGTGGCCAGGTTATTTCGTGATAAAAGTTTAATAAATTGAAAGGCATGGTTTTCATTCTGTGGGTAATTAGCTGCCGCCGCTCTGCTCCCTCCTAATTGTCTCCCTCACACCAGACGGGCGCAGATCAATGGGAAGCAGCCGCTGTGCGGTGAAAGTCACAATTAATTAATTGTCGGGCATGTGTGTGTCTCCATCTCTGTCACATCAAAGGCCCGAGGGCGGCAGCTGCCCACGTTTCTGGCTCTGCCGGGCTGGCCCGGCCCGGAGCTCACAGAGGCACGTGACCATGGTGCTGGCTTCCGGCCTCTCCCTTGGGCAGTGGGAGGCTCCTGGGGAAGGGGTCCCTGGAGACCCCAGCCTCCGGCGGCTTCCCTGGCAGCTCTCCTTTTCCTGCCTCCTCACCCCAAAGGCAATCTGTGCAGGATACCTGCCCCTGGTCCCCTCGCCTCACCCTTGCTGGTCCGATCCATTCTTGTCCCTGCAGTCGAACCCCACGGCTTTTCTAGGCTAAAACTTTGCCTGTATCCAGGACAGTGGTTACTTCTGGTGAGGGGCAGGGGAGGTGTGGACTGAGGGAGAAATCATTCTGGGCTGCCGGAAGGCTCTACATTTTTATTTGGGTGCTAGCTTCACGGGTGTACCGGTATACCTGTGTTCTGGGCCATTCATTCTGGGTCCACTGCAGAGCAGTAGGAACAGCTCGGCACACACACAGACCAATGCCCCTGCACCGGTCAGAACAACTCACGTTTATGTGCCACTGGGGCTATAGGGTGATGAGGATCACAGCCCTGCTTAAGCATGTCTTTCCTAATTCTCCCCACTGGCCTTGGAGACAGGTTGCATTGTTCCCATTTTACAGACGGGGAAGTGGAGGCACAGAAAAGGGTTGGGAAGAAGCTAAGAGGGGAAAGAAAAGGAGAGGATGGAGGAAGAAGGGTTGAGGAGGGGCCTGTGTATACTGGGGGCTCGTGTGCACCAGGCGCGAGCCCAGTGCCCCACGTACCACCCCCTCTCCGGGAGGGCAAAGCCACAGTCCCACTTTACTGCTGAGGCTCCCAGAGGTGGGGTCCCTTTCTGAGGTCACATGACCTGGGCTGTCTCATTCCCATGTTGTCCGAGGAAGGGGAGGGAGAGCAGGGAGAGGTGAGGGCTGAGATGAGGTGAGTGAGCTGGAAGGTGTGTGTGCAGAGGAGGGGGCACTGGAAGCATGAGGGTGTGCGCACACAGAGGCGCACACAGGTGCCGCACCCGCACCCTGCACCACTTCACTTTACTCCGCTCTTTCCAGAGGGGCTTCCTGCTGCCTCTCTGGGGCCGGCTTTCCCTCATCTGTGAAGGGGGGAGGAATCATGTGACCCCAAGCTCTGCTGGGGCCACACTGCCCAGCTAGGGCCTGGGCCTTCCCTCCTCCCTCTCAGCTGGCTGGAGCCGGAGCCGGAGCCGGAGCCGGAGCCGGAGCCGGAGCCGTGCTGGGCTCCCTGGCCCCCAGGCCTCTGCCCGAGGCCCGAAGCTCTGCAGGTGAATCGAGGAGTTAGGAAGGGTCAGGCCCCGCTGTCTCAGACTGTGGGCTGGTGCTCTGTTCTCCCTCACTCCCCCTCACCCTGCAGGCAGGTTCATCCAGCCTCCTGTCGCTCAGGGGTTGACAAATATTGTAAGAGCTTCCTCGCGGGTGGCGAGAGGCGGTGCCTGTCCTTCCTGCGGCTGTTTCTCTGCAAGCGCGCAGCAGCCGGTCCAGCCTCCCGCTCAGGGCTGGTCGTCAGGGGAGGCCACCTCCACGCTCCCACCACCGTTACCGCCTGTCATCACACCTTTGAAGTGGTGCCTGATTTTCCAGTCTGTCTGAAGTCGCTCGCTGTTTATGCAGCAGCTGGTCCGGCAAGTCCCCCCGCTGGTCCTTTCCATGACGGTGCCAGCCGCCAGGGACCGAGGGAGACAGCCACCGAGCCTCCAGAGGGTAGCAAGAGGAAGCCGAGATGTCATTTCTGTCTTCAGGGTTTTCTAGACTTAGTTTGCTTATTTTTTGTTTAAAAGAAAAAAAAAGAGTTTCCAAGACCCCCAGTGGGCTATTTTCTTCAAAGAAACAGGAATAAAGATTAAAATAAAAAATAAGGGCCAAAGGTAAAGCTTTTAAAGTCTTTGAACATTTTTGGTGCTGTGGCAGCCGTGCACAGGAGTGTGCTAGGCTGGGAATCCTTTCATGAAGCTAATGTGCCGTGTGACCTTGTGCAAGTCACTTCTCTCTGGTCTTCAGATCCCTAATGAGGGTCCGACCGGGTCTGCTCCACTCCACGTCTGGGGACCTTCTCGAGCTGTTTGTTTCTTCCGAGACTCATTGCCACAGGCCACCTCCTCGTTCTGAATATGAAAATCCTCCTCGACCCAGGGAATCAGAGAGAGAGGTAGGGGGTGCCCCCAGACTGCGGAACAGCAGGATGATCCCTCTCAGACAAGGGATCAGTGGGGTTAAGTGACTTGCCCAAGGTCACACAGCGAGGGAGTCTGTGGTACAAGCAGGATTAACTCTGTCTTCAGCTCTCCAGCCAGCGTCATTTTCTCCTGCCTCGTTAACCTGCAGGAGGATGTTCTCAGCGAGTAGGGACCACATTTATGTGACATATAGTCAACTGAGTCTCTTGAAAGTGACGTTTAAGGGTCAACGCCCTAAAGTCAAGCAGAATTTGGCCCTGCATCTGCTGCGCTGTATGTGCGACCTCAGGCAATCAATGGCCCGTCCCTGAGCCTCGGTTTTCCCAACTGTAAAATGGGACCGTTCCTTGTACCTCCTCCCTGCATAGCTGTGAGGGCGGCGGACAGGATGCACACGAAGCTCTCAGTGTGGCACCCTCCCGGAGTGCTGGCGGGAGCTGCACTGTCCTCTTCAGCAAGCTCGTGGAGAAGGAGGGCATGCCGGGCCGGTCTCCCAGGCCTGGCTGTCACGTCTGCCTTTCACGCCACAGCCCCTCCCGCCGGAGCCTGGTCCTGGGAGATAGGCAGCCCCTGGCAGGCTGTGAGGGAAATGTCAGCCTCATCTTGCTGAGAGGCCTCTGCCGACACTGACGAGACCCCCTGGCTGGTGGAGCTGCCGGGAGCAGCCGGGGCCCAGCCTGGTTCCCTCTGGGCCTGGCCTTTCTTGGTCTCTCTGTCACAGCTCTGGCTCCCCTACAGCCCCAGGGGGTGACCCAGAGGGTTTCCTGCGGCAGGGGAGCCATCCATCGAGGGGCTGGCCTTAAATGGAGCTGGTGGGTGGGCTGCTGGGTGGGCTCAGCTTTAAACAAAGTGTGCAGAGGCAGGTGGCCAGTAGGTAGGGGCTCAGGGCTCAGATACAGAATGGACTGGGTTGGAATCCTGACCCCGACTTCACCACTCATGAGCTGTGCTACCTGGGGCAAGTCAAGTTGCCTCTCTGAACCTAGGTTCTCCAATTGAAAACTTGATAAAACAACATAAGCCTTTATTGCACACTTACTGTGGTTTGCCAGTCCGGTTCCAGGTACGGGAGAGACATCAGTGAACACAGAAAAGACATTCTCGTGGGAGAGGGTGTGGGGATTCAGAGGCTCAGAGAAAAAAGAGATGGAGCTGGATAGCGGCAGGTAAAGGAAAGAGCACTGAAGACCCGTGTTCAAATCCTAGCTTGACCCCTAACTTGCTGTGTGAACTTGGACAAAGCATTTCTGCCCTCTGGGCTTTAGTTTCCACATTTGCAAAATGGGATCAGTCACCCAGCTGTGCATCACCAGGAGACCAGCCTCCAGGGAGAGCAGCCTTGGGAAGGTGCTGCGAGAGCAGGGTTCCTTTCCCTGTGCAGCTTCTCTCCCCGGAGATCAGGGCTAGGCAGCTGGCAGAGGGCAGCACGTCTGCTTAGCCTGGATGCCCGGCCCAGCATGCCTCAAAGCTGCTCCACCTTTTGAAGTCAGGCTTTAAGGTGGGCCTGGGAGCTCTGTCTGCCTCCTCCTACCCTAGAACCTCCAGACCAGGACCCTCTCTTTGAAATCCTGTTTCTTCTGGTTACCCTGGGGTAGGTAGGATTCAGGGGATGTAGGCAGTTTTATGCCTGGAGAAGACCAGTGATATTCATTCATTCATTTGTTATCAATCATTTGGTCAGTCAACAAACACTCATCCCCCGGTTACCACGTGGCCACCCCATGTCAGGCACAGGAGATCAGGGGGTGTCAACTTCTTTAGCAAATATAAAGCATCTCCTCGGTTCCACCTCTGTGTTTGACAGTGGGGACAAAGTGACTAACTGGCTTATTCAAGGTTTAGAGGTACCTGCCATGTGCCCTGTGCTGAGTGCCAGATGAATATTGAAGCCCCACTGTGTGCCAAGCCCCATGACGGCTGTGGGGAACAAAGACGGCCTGCTTCCTGAGCACCGACCCAGAGCCCGGCACTGCTCGCCCGCAAGAGCGGGGCCTGTCGTTTTGTATGCAGACGTGAAACCCGGCGTCTCCCTGTGGCTAATGAATCATCGGGCTTCACAAGAGAAGCGGGAACAGACCTCCTTGTCCATGAATTTGCTAATTGAGCTCCTCGAACTCAGACATTAACCTGAATTACCATAAATACTGCAGAGAACAGCCATTCTCAACTGATGCTTGCTGGTAATGGAGAAAATCAGTCGAGGAATAAAACTGAAATGGAATCATAAAACTTTATTTTCACCATTAATTTGAACCTAGTTTTCCCTAAATGCCATTTGCTAAATTTTTCTATAACTCTCCAGGGCTAGAGAGAGGAGGGTGGGCGCTGGGAGAAGGGGGGAGCTGTGTCACGGAGGCTGCGGGGGCTGGGGTGTAAACTGGGGCTGGAGGGCTGGCGGGGGCTCCTGGGCTTGCTGGCCTGGCTGCTCCGCCGCCCGGGGGGCAGCCAGCCTGGGGATGGCAGAGAGACGTGGGCTTTGGTGATGAGTGAGCCCAGCTCCACACGTGCAGAGAAATGAGGGTGGGGAGTAACAAGGTGGGATGGACGGGCAGATAGATAGGTAGGCAGGATGAACCAATGGCCAGGTAGGCAGAGGAAGGCACACAAACAGACTGAAAAACAGATGCACAGCCAGCCTGAGCAAGAAGAGGATAAACAGACAGACTGACAGAGGATGCAAAGACAGATGACGGTGGCCTGAGTGATGGGAAGCCTGTCTGAGCATCGGAAGCGCAGATAGACAGAGAGACCAACCCCAGACGGACAGTCTGACCTACAAAAAGCCCGAAAACCAATGACAGGCAGACAGACAGACCCAGTGACAGTTCGGGAAGCAGATCAAGGGAGAGGCAGGCAGCCGGTCTGCCCATGGAGAGGGCAGACGGACGGACGGATGGACTGGGCAGTGGGCACTGGAGTCGGGGGTTGCCAACCCTCGTAGGTGTGAGGGAGGGAGTCAGGAAGGGTGAGGGAGCGGGAGGACATCGCGTGTCCCGTCCCTCGCATGAGGGAGACTGGTGTGCGTGCGGGCTGCTCCCCTGGGCCCGAGGCTTCCCGGCCTCTTCCCCTCCTCCCCCTCCTCACAGCAGCATGCACCATCTGGCACGCAAGGCAAGGAGGCTCAGGGGCATCACTGAGGTCTGCTCCATGGCAGGGAGTGGGGGCAGTGCCTGGACCTCTCTGTGGGTCACCTGGACCCAGATGTCTGTGGGGAGTTCACCCCGGTGAAGGGTCCTAGCCCTAGGGATGTGGAGGGTTGGGAAACCCTGGAGGGAGCTTTCTGGCCTGCTGCCCACAACCCCACCGCACTGGTACCCTCTGACCCTGGCTGCAGTTGTGCGGTTGGTTCTGTTATTACCCCCATTCACAGGGTAGCAAGCTGAGGTTCAGAAGGGAAGTGTTCAGGCCAAGGACCTTCAGCGCGAGGGTAGGGGGGTCTTTTCTGCTGGGAGCCTGGCTGCCCACAGGAGGCCCTCATGCACTCTGTTCCCCTGCGGGTGGTGGGCTGCCAGGTACAGTGCCCTCTCGGCTGGGCGGCAAGTCTGTCGGAGCCTGGAGGCCACCACAGGAAACCTGCCGCCCGCGATGCAGGCCGCACGGTTCAGGGTTGGCCTTTCCAGCGGGCAGGATGCCTCTGCTCTACACCGGAGGGCCCCTGTCTGTCTCTCACTTGTCAAAGTCAGGTGGGCAAACTCCAACATCTGGGGCCCCAGTCGGTCTGATTCCCTGCTGCTGGACCCCTGCCCCCAGCCCCTGCCCCGTGAACGTGGCGGTTTTCCTAAGAAGTGCCCTGTGCCTTTATGAATGGGGCCTTCGGTCCCACCGCCTTGAGGTGTATCAATTTCTCTTTTTGGTCACCAAGCACTCAGGACAAGAAGTGCTTCCGCTCATTAAAATACAATGATAGCAATTACAGTAGCACGAGCATTGCTACTGGGGCAGCGGCAGCAGCAGCAGAGCGGCAGCGATGCCCGTTAACTGAGTGATAACCAAGAGAAGACAAACTGTGTTCCAAGCCCTAGATACATACATTAGCTCACAGCGCGCAGTGACTCTGCGAGGCAGGCATCTTCCCCATTTTCCTGGAAGGGAAGCCAAAGCTTACGCAGCTTCTCCAAAATCTCATAGTAAGAGGCAGAGCCAGGATTTAGACTCTGGTTGGATTCAGAGCCTGGGCTCATTCTGCTGCCCCAGGCCATCTTAGAGGTGCAGCTGGAGCTTGGTGGGGCTTCTGAGAGCCACAGCTGGGCCGTGGGGAGCATGGGAGGAAGGCTGCTGGTGGCAGATGGTGGGGCAGGGTGGGGCAGAGAACCCGCAGAGCCGGGAGGCAGGTGGCCTTGGTGACTTATAGGCAGCCTCCTCCACTGCCCTGGGAAGCTGTGGGTGAGAAACACTGTCCCATCCCTCATGAAAGAAACATCAGTGTTAATCGGATCAGGCCTCACACCCTGGGCTGGGGGCCTCCTTCATTTTAAATTTATTTCTTCCTTAACACCCCATCTATGGGGAGGAGGAGGGGAAAGAGCTGAGAAAGGGCTGTGGGGAGGACGCTGGGAGAAGGCAGGAACTCTATACTGTCTGGGTTGGTCCAGGAGCCTTTGCAGCACAGGGCTCAACAGTGCAGGTTTGGGGTCACACGCCAGGTGTGATTTCAGCTCAGTTTTTTACTATCTGTGTGACCTTGAACAAGTCACCTCCCCTCTCTGAGCCTCAGTGTCCTCAGCTGTCACAGAGAGCTAATGATACATATGCCCATGAGTTGTGGCAGGCACATAGTAGGTGTTGAATAAATAGCACCCGTTGTGCCAAGGGCTGGTCTGCTCTCATGAGGACCCTAGGAAGAAACGGCATGCTTTACCTTTCTCGTGGTCAGGAAGCTTGTCTCTTCCTGAAGCTGATGACCCCTAGCTGAGGGAACTCGGACTGAAGAAAGGTTTCTTAGACAGAGTTGAACTCTGTCCTCCTGAAGTCCCCATGGCCTGGTTCTGGGGAGGAACAACCTGAGTCCCTTTCCCAGGGCAGCCCCTCCACGATCTGAAAACACTGACTGGTGATGCCCCATGTCTTCACCAGGGTCTTACCACACTCTCCCCTTGCCCTGGTTGCCGGACATCCCTGCCACCCACCATCATGGTATCCTTCTCTGGACACACCTAAGGGCCTGTTTTCATCCTTCAGCTCAGTCCAGCCGATATTACTGATCATCAGCCTCACCAGCCCCTGAGAAGCTCCATGAGGAGTGTCCAAGGGAGAAGAGAGGCAAGGCTCTCTGTGTGCCAGACCAGCGTGGAGTGTGGCAGGAAAGTCATCTCTCCTGACGGTGACTCTGCTTCCACCGATCTTGCACCTGCTCCTCCCGGCTCCAGAGATGGCCCAGCCCAGGCCCTGGAGGCAAGGGCCTGCATGGCGTCAGCACCGTGGACAGCTCCCCCTGCTGTGGGGCGGAGGGCGTGCCCTGCAGGGTTTGAGCCTGAGGGAGTCTGGGATAGGCTACGAGTTCTACACACTGAGACACATCTATTAACCCGTAGCCACCCTCACCTCTGTGGCATGTACATCCATCACAGTCATACTCGCATAGACACACACACCAGCAGTTATTTGCACACTTGGAGGTCATGCCACACACATACACTTTTGCATGGTCCCATGCCACCTCATGCACAAAAACTTCCACTCAACCCCTCATAGCCCCCCACTTACACCAAAGCACAAGTCCGCAGCAATCCCATCCCCCCAGGGCCCATGACTCACCCTCCTCAGCCAACGGACCTGAGATGCTTTTCCACAGGAGAAACTGTCTGCAAGGCAGATTCGGCTGTGACCTGCCGGGTGAGTGATTCCCAAGCTTAGGGACAGGGCCCACATCCTTAGCCAGCCTGTCCAGCACACCCCACCCTTGCCCATCTGCAGGGAGTCAGGCCGACCTGGTGTTAATACCGTTTCATCCGTCACCAGCTGTGTGACTCAGAGCCAGTTCCATCACCTCCTGGTGCTTCAGTGTCCTGACCAGTGAAAACAGATAGTAATAGTAACACTCGCAAGTCTGCCGTGAAAACTGGAACGCATAATGCACGGGAAACCCTTGTCACTGTGGTGTCACGTGACAGAAGTGCAGCAAATAGTGACTCAGTGTTAGTAGTAACAGTAAGCCACCTCCATTGGTTCCCATCAGACGCCATACTGACAGCCTTCCCTTGCACCCCTTTCACACGAGTGTGAGTGTAAGTGGAAAATGGTTGCCGTTAGCATCCAAATAGTATGTCAGCATTTGGAACAGGGGGCTGCACCTGGCTCCCCTTCCCTTCCCGCCCTGGCACCGGCCCTAGGTCTTCTTGGCTGTGCCTCCTGAATTTCTCTCCTGAGAGTCCCTGGCTTCCTTCACCGGAGTCTACCTCACCTCTGCCCCTGCCCCCTCTCTAGCCAAGGCCCCGGGCCCTTTTCTTCCCTGGGGCTCTTGCCATCTCAAGGCAGGAAGATGGCTTTCTGGTGTATTTTGGTTTATTCTACATTTGATGCTGGGCCCCTCATTTTTGGCATTCAGAGAGAAGCTCTTGTGCTAATCTTCCCATTCTACATGCTCATCACATTCTTCTTAAAGCCACAAGATCTCCCCCACTCATTCCCATCTTTTATTCATCACCTACTATCAGCCCCAACACAGGAGACATAGAAATGCAAACCCTCCAAGGTCTGTGAATTTCATGCCGGCAGATGACCACCCCCCCCCCCAGCGCCTACGGTGAGGGACGTGGAGGTGTCCTGCCTGGGCGCCTGGGCATCAGGGACAGAGTCGAGAGGTGGCAGCCCATGTTATGCTGCCTGCTCTCCTCTCCTCATACACCCCCTTGTAGGGGTGGAAGGGTCTGACCGGCTTTGCTCACACCGGGGACTTGGAGGGTCATTCTTCCATTCTTCCAGTGGCATCTGTTTTTTTCTCAGGCAGTCCAAAGTGTGCAAAGCTCACTCCAAAGGGAGGAGGTCTTATGGTGGAAATTCAGCTTCGTGTCCGATTAGGGAAGAAGGCACCCCTCTGCCTGCGATTCCCTCTGGGTCCTCTAGAGAGTTTGCTTCCCTCAAGTGGTACCTTGAGAGGCAGTCAAAAGCCAGGAGGTGGGGGAGAGTCCAACACTGCTTTTTTTTGGGGGGGGGGGTTCTTTAAGAACAAACTGTGAGAAGTGAGGGGACCTGGGTTCAGGTCTAGGCTAGGCCTCTGTCGCTGTGTAAACTTGGGCGAGTCCTGTTCTCTTTTTGGGTAAGGCTGGTTTTCTTTATTTAAGAGACAAAGGCGTGGAGAGTAGAAAACCTGTTTCCCTTCAAGTCCTCTAATTCTGTACGTAGAGCAAAGGTACTTATGCCAGCATTCTGTGGTCCTATGATTTGGTTTCTCTGCCATCTCTATATGTCGAGGCCCTTAAGGGCAAGAATTGTTTCAGTCATTCCAGAATGCACAGAGCTGAGAACCGGGCCTATCATAGAAGAGGTGCTCAGTAAATATTCACTCACTCATTCATTCATTCATTCATTCATTCACTCATTCATTCATTCAACAAGTGTCTGTTACACATGAAAGAGTGCCATTGGTGTGCTGTGTGCTGGGGCTAAGCACTGAGCCAATTGGATGAGGTACCTGAGTTTTTGGAGCACACTGAATGATGGGGGTGTAAAGTATGTAAAGAAACAATAAATGAGCCCTGGCTGGTGTAGCTCAGTGGACTGAGTGTCAGCCTGAAAACCAAAGGGTCACCGGTTCAATTCCCAGTCAGGGCACAGGCCTGGGTTGTGGGCCAGGTCTCTAGTAGGGAGCATGTGAGAGGCAACCACACACCGATGTTTCCCTCTCCTTCCCCCTTCCTTCCCCTCTAAAAATAAATAAATAAAGTCTTTTTTTTTTAAAGAAAGAAACAATAAATGAGATCACTTAAGCTGGCGCTTAGGGTTATGGATACAATAGTGCTGGGTAACATGGTAGAAAGTGACGCAGGTAGGAGGCAGTCACATTCAGGCTCGAAGCTTTTGCAGTGAAGGAAGAGCATCCAGGCAGAGGGAGGAGCTAATGCCCAGGCCTGGCGTGGTCCAGAGTGAGGAGGAAGGGGAGGAAGGGCATGAGTGGGGCAGGAGTGAAGGCAGGTGGGAGAGGCCTGCAGGAGCAGATCACGTGGGATGCCGTAGGCCAGGTGAGGCTCTCAAAAGTCATTATAAACTTGATCGGAAGCTTTTGGAGGATTGAAACTAGAAAAGTGACATGATCCAGCTGATATTTTAAAAATATCCCTTGGACTGCTTATGGAGAACGCATTCCGGGGGGCGAGAGAGGAAGAGGGGAGACCAGAGAGGAGGCTCCTGCAGACGGGCGGGGGAGAGGTGGTGGCGGGGGCTCGCATGCAGGGCAGGAGGAGGTGAACGGCTGGATTCAGGCTGTGGTTTGGAGAGAGAGCTGCCAGCGTGTTGCAACACAACCAGCCCCCACCTTCAGACAGCGCATCCCGCACGGTCCCCGAAGGGCCAGGTCCCGTTTCTCAGGGGACCCAGAGATTCCTGAGGGCAGCCTTCAGGGCCCCTCCATGGCGGTGTTTAGGACATTTTTTGTTTTGAAGCATAAAACATTGCAACGTACAGAAAACAATGTAACAGACACATGTGTCCGTTAAGATTAAACGGTGTTAACATTGCACCAGTTGACACCGGAGCCCTCTCTTCCTAACAAGGAAAATAAATGAAACACTAGATACAGCTCAACACCCCTCGCTTCCCTACCTTCGCTCCGCAGAGGAAATCGAGCTAAAACAGGCCTTTATCTGTCCCAGGCATACACTGCCATGCTCTAGTTCTGCATTCAAAACCTGTAATTCTGTTGTTAAATATATTTTAAAAGTTTAAATAAATTATATGATACCGCACGTATTCCTTTGGCATTTATTTTTTCACACCATATTATGTTCTGGAGACCTATCCATACTGGTACATGCTGATCGAACTCGTCCATCTTAACTGTAATAGACGATTTCATTGTACTTATAAAGCAGCTTATTTTCCTGTTTGCCTGCTGAGAGGGAGTTAGGCTGCTCCTCATTTTTCTATTATGGACGAAGGTGCAATGAATACCCTCAGACGTGCATTCTTTTGCCTGGGAGTACAAAATAGGATGTGTACAGAACACTGTGGGTGCCTTAACCAGGCTCCTTTGACCCGCAGGTAAGCTCATTCCTCAGCTGCTATGGGCTGCTAAGGGCTCATGGCTGCTCCTGTCTTGGGAACGCCCTCTCCAGGGAAGTTACACCACCTCCCCTGCACCATGGGGCGGCACCCAGGCAGTGACTGATGAACAGGGGGTACCGAAGACTGGCCCCTTGCCTCCAGACGGATCGACTCTGTGGTGTTATTAATGCTCCAGACCTCCCTGCGGAATCAGAGTGAAGCTAATCTCCCACAGAGAGCACATCACTTAGCTTTCCCTCCCACCGTATCTGCCTTCCCGGCTCCTCACCTGGGAGCTCTCCCTCAATAAATCACCTGCACCAGAATCCCGGGCACTGTGTGGGAACCTGACCTGAGACAGGCGCCAACTAAGGTGGAGCTGCTGGGTCGTAGGTTTGCTCACCTTAAAGTTGACCGCGTGTCCCCAGCTGCTCTCCAGAGCAGTTGTGCCAGTGTGCATTCCCACCAGCATGTGTGGGCACCGCTCCTCCCGTCTCCCCCGCTGTCGTCACTGCTGGTCAGAGACTTTGCCAACCAGATCGGTGTAACGTGCTATTTCGTTATTGTTTTAACTTGCATTTCCATGTTTACTAGTGATGTTGAGGATCTTTTAATATCTTTATTGGCTGTTCATATTTCTTCCTCTGTTACTTGTCTGTTCATATCTTTTGCCCATTTTCTATTGCTTTGCAACCTTTTGGTAAATTGATTCTCTGGAGTTATAATTTTATTTTGAAAGCTAATTCTCTCTTGGTTGGTAATAAGGTTGCAAATACATGTATCTTTTCTCCACTGTGACTAACAAATTTTTTTTGTTATGTAGAAGTTTTTATTTTAATGAAGGTTTATTATGATTTTTTCTTATCATTTGTGTTTATTTTCTTTCTTAAAAAGACTTTATTTATTTATGCCCTGGCTGGTGTAGCTCAGTGGATTGAGCGCGGGCTGCGAACCAGGCATCGCAGGTTCGATTCCCAGTCAGGGCACATGCCTAGGTTGCAGGCCATGTCTCCCAGCAACCGCACATCGATGTTTCTCTCTCTCTCTCTCTCTCTCTCCTCCCCCCTTCCCTCTCTAAAAATAAATAAATAAAATCTTTTAAAAAAAAGACTTTATTTATTTATGTTTAGAGAGAAGGGAAGGGAGGGAGGAAGAGAGGGAGAGAAATATCAATTAGTTGCCTCTCGCACGCCCCTTACTGGGGTTCTGGCCTGCGACCCAGGCATATGCCCTGACTGGGAATCGAACCTGTGACCTTTTGGTTCTCAGGCTGATGCTCAATCCACTGAGCCACACCAGCCAGGGCCATTCATTTTCTGACAAAGTTATTTTCCTGTTTTTCTCCTTTTAAATGTTTTACAGTTTGCTTTTTACATTTAGGACCTTGATCACTGGAAACTTACTTTGTAAGCCGTGTGAGTCGAGATCTAATTTTATCTTTTTCCAGGGGGATGTTTAATTGTCCTAACATCACCCATTACGCCTTGTCGTGTTTCAAACTCCTGTGTATATTTGGATCTGTTCCTAGGCATGTTCTCCATTCTCTTTATCTGTTTCTGTATTCCTGGGATCAAATCAAACTGTTTTAATTATTAGAGCTTTATGGTAATTATCAACATCTGGCAGGGTGAGGCTCCCTCCATTCTTCTTCAAACTGATCCTGGCTATTCTATGTTCCATCATTCCATATACAGTGTGGGGTGATCTTGTCCAGTTGCAGAGAAAACTCCGTTGCAAATTTTATTTGAAATGAAATCTATAGACGAGGGAGGGGGCTCGCCAACTTCGTGACAGGGAGACTTCCCATCTGCGAACAGGATTTGTTGTTCCTTCAGGAGTGTTCTTCCTCTGCTCTGCATTCTGTCCTCTCCTGGGGGGCTGCCTAGGAAATGAACCTCCAAATCCTTCTCATCCTTCAATGCCCATCTGAATGCCTCCTCCAGGAAGCCCTTGGAGACAGCCCTGGCCTTGCAGACTCCGACCATCCTCTAACCCTTCTGCGTGCTCCATTTCCTGGCCACTTAGCACATGGATTTGATTGAAGGAGGCACTTTTGCATACTCTGTATGTCTACCTGGTCTCAGCCTCTGAAGAGAAAGGGCTGTATCACCTGTACGTTTGTACCCCCAGTGGCACCCAGCACGTAGTAGGTGCACTATAGGCTCTGATGACTGGTCCTTAGGGAAGAGAAGTGTGTGTGGAGTAACAGCTCCTTCCTCCATGGGGAGGGTCCTAGAATAGAGTTTGGAGTTTTGGGGGGAAACACACCTGACTTGAGATCAGACAGACCTGGCTTAATGGGGTGGTGTGCTTCATGGGGTGGTGTGCTTCATGGGATGGTGTGCTTCATGGGATGGTGGCCTCTCTGAGCACACGTGTGCCCACCTGTAAGGTGGAGACAATATTACCAACCTCACAGGGCTGTTGCGATTATCACTGAGATTGCAGGAACACACTAACAGTGTTTTCTCCCTGTCCCACTTTCTCAATTTGGGAGAGGTGCGAAAGTAAAGACCTTTCTGTCAGCTGGAAAGGCTGCTGGAGTCATTTACTTGTTCATCAAGAAGACGCTGGGGGCATCGCCCCCAAATGTCTGAGTCATTGATGCAAACGGACAGAGTTGGACTCTGTCCCCTTCTCCCGCCCAGGCTCTGATGCTGCCACCCCGGCTCCTGTGCTGTCCCCTCTCTTGGAGCAGAGGCGAGTCCTTGACTATGGAATACCCTCACATCCCACCTTCCCACACTGCCCCATAGCACCCATGTCTCTCAGCAGACGCCTGGGTCCCGAGGAAGTTGTTCCCATGAAATGCTTGTTCTTCCTCTGAAGGCACCTTTCTTCCCCACGAGAGCCCGGGGCAGGGGCAATGTCCAGCCACTGGGGGTCGTGCTCCAGGTTAAGCACTGTCTGCACATGTCTGAAGAGAGAATATGGGGCTGATGGGGGTGCCTCCTGGGAGATGGGAACACCAGAAAGGAAGAAATGCATGGGCTGTGTAAGGCAGGTGGGTGCACAGCAAACAGTTGCCCCTTTCTCACCAGATATCAAGGTTGTATGGATGGAAAAAATGGGGGACACAGGCAAAGATGAGGCAGAATTTATTCTCGTTGTGGGCAAGTTCAAGACTCACGATGGAGACCACAGAGAAACAGATCCCTGGGGCCCTGGGGGGCGCCTCACGCCGAGGGCGGGGGCAGACTTTTGCAAGTGCCTGCCCCACTGCGTCCCCACTGAACGTCAGGATCCAGAGCCCAGGAGCTGGGTGAGAGTGGGGCGGGTGGGAGGAAGACAGGGTCCTCCCCAGACCGTGTCCTGACCATGTTTCTGACTTCCATAGGAAGGAAGAACAGCTCAGCTATATAGTAACATATAGAGGTGTAGAGAGCTGGCCGCGGCACCTGGGCGGGGCTTACTCCCCAAATTATTGCAGGAGGGAGAGGGGCTCAGTGCTGGTGTCTCCGAGGAACAGCTCTGCCGGCTACAGGGAGGGCTGGGCAGGGGCTGGGGGATGGGCCTGCCCTTCCTGGAGGCCAGCAGGGGTCCCTGGCATCCTGCCCACTGGGGTTCCTCGGGCCCTGCCAGCTTCCCCTGGGATGGAGCTTTCTCACCCTGGGTGCTTTTTATGTGCTTTGAAGACCATTTTTGCATTGTCAGGAATGAGGAAAAAAATATTCTGACATGGTAGAAAAAAGATATTTACATACCCTGGTGGGCCGTAAGGGAGAGGGTCAGTCTCTGACGGGTGGGGGTGGGGGGTCCCGAAGCCCCCTCCTACGCACAGCTGTCCTTGTAGGGTGGTATAGGGGAAAAAGCCCTGGGAGGAGGTGTAGCTCAGAAACTTGGCTGCTCTGTGACCTTGGACAAGACACACACACTCCCTGGGGGTGCCCCAGTGGTGCAGGAGCGGTGCTTGGGGCTCCAAAGCTAGGATCATATGGTCCCTGATTCCAGGTGTGGGGCTGGGGGACATGAGGGGGGGCAGGGGGACTCCCAAGAAAGGAGCCCTGGGCTGAGGAGGGGCATCAGAGACTAGAGGGAATTTGGTGGCTCTGGGCCCGTATCCAGGCAGCCAAGTCCAGCTGCGGGCATCTCATGTACCCTGTGGTGATGCCCACACAGAGGTGGCCAGGGGCACTGGCCAGGAACCCTGTTTTCCCATTGAAACAGTGGTAGAAGCCAGGTGGAGGCTGCAGGTGGCCCCCCACCAGCTGGAGGGATGGCTGGGACCTGAGATAGAGCCGGGAGTGGGCTCCCCCGGGGGGAAACAAGGGCGGTCCTGGTGCTGGTGTGGGTTCAGAGGTGGCCTTTGGCTCTGGCCTCCAGGCCAGGGGGAGGTGGGTCTGACCCTCGCTTCAGTCCCTGCAGGTGCTGGGGCCTGGACCCATGTTCTGCAGGCAGTGTCACACCAGGTTCTCTGCTCACAGGCTTGTGACACCATCTTGACCCATGACATGCCACCTGCAGTCACATGTACATGTGTCCCTGTCTTAGTGGATGAGCACACGTGCCCTAGCTGGCACAGGTCCACGCTGGGACCCGGTGGGTGGACACACACACACATGTGGTCCCATGACCTTGTGAGAAAACACAGGTGCACACATGTGTGTACACAGGCTCACGCACACAAAGGCAGGTGACTGATGTCTGCGTTGGGCTCAGTGGCATTGAGGCCCCTACGTCTGGGAAATAGAAGGCCCCCTGCCCTGGGCCAGGGGTTCCAGCCGTGCTGGGCACCAAAGATCACTCTGCAGGTGGCCTGACCCTGACAACTCCAGGCCCTGGGGGGCAGTCCTCCGCCTCATGGGCATTCGACCAGGAAGGCAGCCAAGGAGCAGCAGCAGAAGCCTGGGGCTGCCCAGACCACTGGCCACCCCTGCAAGTCCTCTGACAGCTGGCAGGACCCAGGGCTGGCATGGATTGGTCAGAGGTGCCGGTGGGGCCCCTGGGTGCTGGTGAGCTGGGCCCTCATGGTCTGGATGCTGCCCAGGATCTTCTTCTGGTGGCCCATGAGGGTGATGCCCAGGGCACGCACATCCCTGTGAAAAGAGGGTGGTGCTGGCCTGACTGGCCTGGGGGGCTGAGGGCCATGGGGACAGGGACATACCAAATCCCTGGAGCCACTGCTGGCCCTCTGCCCTCTCCCCCTCCCCAGCCTCCATGGGACCCCACTTACTGGGCATCCATTCGAAGCACCATGCCCAGAGACGAATAACCACCTGCAGCAAAGTGGTCCCGGTAGCGGCCCATGCGGATGGAGTCCAGCCAGTCCCCCACGGTGAGGCCACCGTTGCCACCCCCACTCCCGCGGAGGTCAAAGCAGCTCTGGGCAAAGGCAGGGGCTGGACACCTGAAGCACAGGGGCTGTGGTAAGTGGCCTGCCAGGACCTCTGCCTTCTTCAAGGACCCTGGCATTAGCTGCCCTCGGCCTCCATCCAGGTTGAGCAGTGGGCAAAGGGTTTGAGGAGCTAGACCCCAGGCTTGGAAGGAGAGGGCTGAGGAAAGCCCAGGCAGAACAGGGGTCAGGGTCCAGGCTGGGTCTGGTCCAGGGGTCAGGGCAAGGCTGTCCTAGGGTTGGGACTGTGTCAGGGCAATGCTGGGAGGGCAGCCGGGCTGGCTGGGGTGGGGGCCAGGCACCTGCTGACAGTGGCCGTGGCCCTGAGACTCTCCGGGTTGCAGGTCAGTGCGTCAAGGATGCTGACAATCTGGGAAAAGCGAGGCCGCTGAGCCCGGTCCTTGTGCCAACAGTCGAGCATGAGCTGGTGCAGGGCGCGGGGGCAGCCCATGGGTGCCGGCAGGCGGTACCCTTCCTCCACGGAGCTGATGACCTGGGGGAGGGAGCGAGGTGCCAGGCTTGAGGCTGGCCCGCCCTCCGAAGCGCCTCGCCACGTCTGCCCGGCCGGGGCCCCCACACTCACGTCACGGTTGGTCATGTTCCAGTAGGGCCTCTCCCCGTAGGCCAGCACCTCCCACATGACCACGCCAAAGCTCCACACGTCGCTGGCTGAGGAGAAGGTCCGGAAGGCGATGGCCTCAGGGGCCGTCCAGCGGATGGGGATCTTCCCTCCCTGCGAGGGACA